>VWZY01001792.1:90219-111042 GCA_013399075.1 Chloroceryle aenea
CCATAGCGGCTCTCGTACCCCAGCTCAGGGAGCGGCACCAGGGCCCGGGCCCAGGCAAAGGTGTCTGTCCTAGCTAAGCACGGTGCTCGAGGTGCTTTACCGCACTGACCGGGCTGTTACCTGGGGAAACAGATCTGTCTTACTGAGAAATTCCAGCTGTGAAGCTGGGAGGAACTCATGCTAAGTAAGACACCCCCTTTACTCTGCCCAGCAGTTACCCTAAGGCTGCCTTTGGACAGTCATGTTGACAGGGAAATTGGCAGAGTTGAGGCTGGTTGTTTCTACTTTCATTTTTCTCAGCTTCCAGCATTATCAAGAGTTTAATGTGAAGAGGTTGATACTTGAATATCCCTTTTAGGAAACAAAAATGCATGGGAAAAAAAAAAAAAAAAAAGACCTTCATCAGATTGTTATGTGGCTGCCAGCATGGCTATTATTAAAAAAGACAAACAAACCACCTCAGCAACCAGAAAGTCCTTCCAATCACAGGAAAGATGTAAAGCCAGCTACTCAGTTCATCATACATTAGGAAACGCTGTTCCCCTTTAAGTTTCCCTGCTAGTGCTTGCCTGGCTGCATAAAGTGTTGGTGTGCTGAAGGGGACACCTTGCAGTGATGTGGAGGAAAGCGCTGCTACAGCCTCCGTGCAGTAGCAGGTGTCATGCCCCCTTTCCCCCTTTTCCCACAGAACCAATAAGACCTTGCATGTGGCACTGAATGGAGCTTTTAGAAAGCTCCTCATATAATTTCTTCATAAAAATAATTAAAAGCCATGAGGCTGTATAACTTCTGTCTTGAGTTGTTCCACCCCTGCAGTGTCCAGAATAGTGTTCTAGCTGTTTTTGTTAAGACTCTAAAACCTGATAGCCTGAGATGCTCCTTTTCCCTGCGAAGCTAAATGGGGCATTGTACCCACATCCTGAGATGACAGTATTCCTAAGTGTGCTTTTTCTTGCCAACTTCAAAAGCAGAAAAAGGAGAAACTTTTTATTTTCTATTTAATCAAGTCTACTAGAAGGAAAAAAATGATTGTTTTTGAGCATCAGTAATACAAATGTGTCCAAAATGGTATCACAAAGATCAGAAGACTAAAGAACCCATTTATAAACATGCTATAGTAGAGCATGCCTATGAAAGCAGCTGAAAGTAGGTGGTAGTGTTCTGAGATTCTGGTTTCTTTACTTTTGTGTTTAAGTGCTTTATGTCAAGATTATTCAGATAAGACTGACATTCCTGTTCACAAAAACAGAACAGTGTGTCTATTTCTGGAATTAACTGTGTGACTCTTAGTTTTTAGAGGCTTGTAGTATTCCTTAATTCTGCTTGGTTTACATTTGTACCTACTTTACTTTTGCTATTGGAGTGAAACATCAGAAATTCAAAACTATCTCAGTGGCTTGTAGGGTTAATGTCTAATCTTAAAAGTCATTCAGTTTTAAGTCAGCTAAAGGCATTTGAAAGTTGTGTTGCCTTATGTTAAATAATAATAATGCCTTGCTGTTATTTAGCACAACACTCAGTTCCAGAGCTGAGCATCACAAGCGGAGTTGCTGGGTCTTGGACAACTGCTCAGATCGCACACCAGACCTGTGGCACTCAGGAGTGAGAAGGCACCACTTGTTGATGCTGTGTCCATCTTACACAGATCTGTCTAAAACTGAGTTAAAATTAATTTCTTAATACAGTTGGAGACAGTTGAATGTTCACACAAATGAAAAGCAGAAGGGACACAGCAAGAGCACATGGAGTGCTCATGTTCTCCCCTTGTACCTGTCTTTGTGGTTGAAATATAAGCCACTTAGCCTGGTTGGCTTCCACTAAATTAAAAAGGAAAAAAAATGTGTTTCAAATGGTCCTCAGTGCTAGAACCTGTATGGAAAACACAACAGAATGAAAAGAAGGAAATCTCTTTCAGGGTCCTCTTACCTCCAAGGTCTTAACAGCAGTGCCCATCTCCTTACCCTTACCCATTGCTTTTTTTTTTTTTCCCTTCACATAAAGAAGGGGAAATATAAATGTGTTAATACATCTAAATACACATATAAGTGTAGGATACTATAAATTAATAATTCTAAGAGATAAACAAAAATAACATTTTTTTTTAATGAAGGATTTGCAGTGTTTCTCTAAATAACCTCGATCTGTTCTGATCACTAGAAGCTTATTCCAGATCCTTGTTTCCTCAGACAGAAATGCTTGGTCTGGATGTTGTGATCTGCACCACTCATGAGGTAAGCACCTGCCCCAGTTGTTGGTAGACTGGAGCTTGGTCTTTAGCATACCTGTGGTCCAAAACATAAACAGCTTTGAATATTGAACTAAAAAGTCTTAATAGGCTTTGGAACCTGACCTGAAGCCAAGACAGAGCTTTTATAAGAACATTTAGCTAAGAGTCCAAAAATCATTACCTACCCTACAGAATAACTGGAAGGCCAGATGTGGGACCAAGTAATGTAGATTCAATACAAGATTCATGGTGTGGATTTCTATAGCTTATATTTTGGCAGTTGGTGAGGTTAATATGTCACCATCATCTTTACAATCTTAAAAATAGATCAGTTAAAGTTTTTGTGGAAAGTTTTGCTGAAGTAAAACTTAGATATTAGTATTTCATAGAGGGCTCTATTATGAAAGCTTTCATCTTATTTATGCCAGAATTTAGTAATGTACCTGCTAGCAGAGGAGAGCTAAGCATTTCAAAGAATCATATAGGATTTTAACATAAATCTTGTAAAACTAATACCAATTTTACTGTTGAATCTTTTCAAAAGATGGCAGTACAGAAGCTTGTGTCCAACTCCCATAGGAAAACTTACCCTTTCTCCTAGTTCTTTCCTAGTTTTGTCCCTGTAGGCAAGAAGTCTTCTCCTGAACTGTAATTGGAGTCATTACATAGACAGCATTTTGTGTTAATTATTCTGCTGCAAAGCCACAGGATAAAATGAGGATGTGACCATGCTGTATAAAGAGCATGAATTTGTGAGATCTGAATTCAGTGTGACATGCAGACAAGATGATCAGCATTCACTTTTGAGCCTTACCTCTGTGAACACCATTCAAGTTTAAAATCTCAGCAGAGGTAATTCATACATGAAGACCATTAAAGCTAATTTGAGAGTAAGCACACAAAATCTAGCAATCTAAGAATATAGCCTGTGGGGAAAAAAATGTTTCTTTTCAAGAGATCTCATAGAAGTACTATTTTATTTTTCATTAGTTATAAGTATTAACTAGTTTAATCACATGAAATGCATGTAAACCAGAGTTTAATGAGCCAATCTACAACCTTGGTGAAAGCAAAGACTGGCTGCTTAATGAGGGAGACCCTGGAGGATGTTCCCGTAGGGATGTTGCAGGGGAGGCTGTGAAGGTACTCAGCATTCACACTGCACCTCCCAGGCTATTGCAGCCAGCGGACTTGAAGTACAACACTCAGCAATATTTAAGACATCAACAGCTTTGCTGAGAGGCTCAGCTTTGGCTGGTGACCTGTCCATCATGGAGCCAGCTGGACCTTGCTCTGTGCAACATGGGGACAGCTCCTGGTGACTTCTCACATATTTAGGTAAAAAATGCTGTGTGGCAGCTGGGAGAAGAGTGAGAAAGGAAGGAAAGGAGGAAGGAAAGGAGGAAGGAAAGGAGGAAGGAAAGGAGGAAGGAAAGGAGGAAGGAAAGGAGGAAGGAAAGGNAGATTCCCCTGCAAACCATGGGGAAGACATGGAGAATCATGATGGAGCAGATATCCACCTGCAGCCCCTGGAGGACCCCACGCTGGAGCAGGTGTCTGTGTGCTGAAGCCCATGGAGACCTCATTCCAGAGCAGGCTCCTGGGGAGAGGGGCCTGTGCTTGGGCAGGTTTTCTGGCAGGACTTGTAACCCCATGGAGGCCCCATGCCGGAGCAGTTCCTGAAGACTGCAGCCTATGGGAAGAACCCACATTAGAGTAGCTTGTGAAGGATTGACCCCTGTGGGTGGGACCTCTTGCTGGAGCAGGGGAACAGTGTGAGGAGGGAGGTGTGGCAGAGAAGTGTTATGAACTGACCACAGCTCCAATCCCCCATCATCTGCTCCCCTTGGTGGGGAGGTAGAAGAGCTGGGATTGAAATTGAGCCTGGGAAGAAAGGGGTGGGAAAGAAAGTGGTTTTAGCTTTGTTTCTCACTCTCTCTAATCAATAACTTAAGTTAGATTGTTTTCCCTATGACAATAAGTGGTGAGTCATCCCCCTGTCCTTATCTCGATGATGAGATAAGGACCTTTTAAATCTGTTTACTCCTCTTGTTTTGTTGAGGAGGGGAAGTGAGACAGTGGCTGGGTGGGTCTGGTGGCAGCCAAGGCCAACCCACCACAGCACTATACTGTTCACCCACTTCCCGATGTAAATCCCATGGATACATCCTCTGCAAGACCATACAATGTATCTGAAAGGTTCACCCAAAGATGTTCTCCTACTCTACTCAAAACCTGACATTTCTAAACTCACGTTCCCTTTTCATCACCTTAAAGAAGCACTAAAAAAGTTCAAACAAAACCGAACTTTTAACAATACATCACAATTCAAGGAAAAGATTTTATTTCAGGGCTAACAAGTTGATAATAAATAAAGGAATATAATAATGTAGTAACAGATGTTCTCATGCACTTAACACATACAATAACGCTGGCTTACACCGCTGTTTGGACAAATTAAGAAGAGGTATTTGGCAATATTATAAGTTTGAATAGTGTAAAGATCATAGAACAAGAAATTCTTTCTGCCGTTTTTACATTTCTTTTATACAAATTCAAATAAATATTAATACATCTATTTTTCCTCAGATTTTGTTCACTTTTAACATGCCCGATAACTAAGCCACAGTGATATACAACTGCCAAGAAAGAGTAATTATGTATTATGCTTATTAATAGTCCTAAAAATGTATCATATTTATGTCGCATTGTGCAAGCTCTTCAGGTAAAATTAGGTTGTAGGAAAAAACTGCAGAAAATTTAAGCTCATTAAAACATATCCAGTGCAAAGGCCAGTCTAGTCCACACATTATGGTACTGTAATGTAAGCCCATATAATTTAAATAATAAAACATGCCTATATGTTCAGAGGAAGCTGCATATGTTCTATGTTTTAAAGATCTGACGTCTAATATGCAGACTCTGCAATATCAGACATTTTTCAAACCTTCACGAGATGGCAAAATAATGTTAAGACTTCATCAGTAGGCTTTTCTTTTTTTAGGATAACTCACATTACCAGTACTACAGTGGCCAAAAAAAGACAAACTATTATAATAGAAATCAATCTGATTAAAAAATTAAATATTCCAATTAACACTGAAAAAGTGTCTGTAATCATTATTTACAAGTCGTCAATGATACCAGTGTATAACTCCACACAGTCAAAGTACACCACCTTCTGAGCAAACACCAACCCCTGCATCCCCACTCGAGCATTCCACAGCGGTGTGCTGCTTCTGCACAGCCTGTCAGTTTAAGGAGGGAGATCGATCTGTGGTCCAGAGCAATTCTATATATGGCCATTTGGTTTGCAAGCAGCGTTTGACAGGGGTGTCGTCGGTCTGTAGCATTGGCTCTTCAAAACCCATGACAACGGCCGTGCCTTCTACATACATGACCTGTCAAAAGAAAACCAATATCTCAGACCTAGGCTTGTTTCAGTCCTCTGAGATTATTATTTTCACCAGGTTAGGAAAGGATTTGTAATGATACTTCTTTTTTTTAGTAAAAAATCAAATCCATTCAGTTTTTTATGTGTGTGTGTGTATATATATTTAAATGAAATGAGGTATGAAATTGAAGAAAATTAATCACTTCAAGTCAAGTGCTTGAAAATCCCAACCAGGACATATTCACTTGACTGTTTACTTCACTAGGCAGTACAGGCCAAAAGCTGGGGCAGGGCAGGGAGAAATCCAACTTCTACTACTGTTGCAATTGCAAAGTTTAATATTGTCATAAGGACAGCGTTTCTTAGACTTAGTTTTATGGAATTCATTTCCCATAAAATGGAAATTCTGTTGCAGATCAGCTCTATTCATCAAACAGTATTTAAAACACCGTAGGCAGTATCCTCTGAAAACAAAAATTTGTTTACATTTTTTAACTGTGTATATATGTTCAATAGTAAAGAAAAATGCATCTTTGAATGCTTCTGCCTACATTTTGGGACTGCTGGAGCTTTCACAGAGGAAATTTTAAGGACTTAAGTCTAAAAGCTATTCCGAAGACAGAGTATATACTTTTTCTCAGAGCCTTCTCGATTGAAGTAATTTTGTTCTGCATGTCTATTAATGCCTTATACTCTTCTACCCTAAATGCTAATTCAGGGGCTAAGCTAGAAGCAGTCATGGTGTGTCTTGTATACACCTCCTTCCAAGAAAGCTGAAAATGAAACAGGTCATTTTTGTTCCCCAGGTGGTTCCAAATAATACTGATTTTTTTAAATTATTTTTTTAATGCAAGTCTGGACTACTAAAATATTTCACAAAAAATACAAAACATCTCAAGTTAAAGGTAGGGTTACTTATATAAGTTGCAGTTTGTCAGTGTTATATCTCCACTGTCCTTTACAGTTCAGATCCCACTTCTCATGGACAAGCACAAGAAGTACTCAGTTCAAGCTACAGAGCTTAAGAGATGCACTCTAGCCAAGCAATACACCATTCCAGCTAAAATGCAATCCAATTCCAATCAATCCAATTCCAAGTGTATGAGTTTGGAAGAAAATTATTGAAATAACAGTTTTGTAGAAAGTCTGTTTCAAGTTAAAGTGTTTTGCCTGCAGCTACAGTCAGTTTTGCAGACTAATTCTTTTTAAGGCTAGATTTATGTGTTTTAAATCTTACCTTTTCATTATAGTTAGATTGCTTCAGTCCATTGTAATGGTAAACAGTGAACGACTCTGAAACCCTGGAGTCCTAGCAGAAAGAAGACAGTTAATTCATGTGACACATTGTGCTTGACAGTCTCTTCTCTTCACAACAAGACAGATACATTTAAAGAGGAAGACTCAAGGAAACCGTAAAAAAAGTAAAATTTCTTTAGGTCACATCACTGTGAAGATTTTTTCCATTTTATCTTTCTCATTAGAAATAAATAAGTCATTAAATTAATGGGTAATTCCCCCAAAGAGCAAGTAATGATCTTCTCTGTACATCTGGACACTTGGAACTGCAACTTCAGCACTAACTGTGTAGAAACTGTCCTAGTTTTTAAGTCAGACACCTTATGTAGTAACCACATTCGTGTGTATTTATGACTGGTTGGATACTATGAAATGAAATGTTGACTAGGGACCAGATCCAACTCCCAACCCTCCATTTCAGAGCTAGTAATTTCTGCCCACGGTTGCCTTACTGTAAACTAATTGTAGAGACACCTGTTCAGCTGAGGCTGAACAGCAGGTGTACTGCAGTTGTCAACCTTTACCATTCCAGGTGTCTAAATGCTTTAGTCCTAAAGAGGACGGAAAAGTTTTGGATTTCACAGAATCAGGAAACACAAATCAGTTGTAATATCATCTCTTTTATGCCTACTGGACCAAGCTCCAAACAAAAGCTTATTCCTTTTTTAAGTGCATGGAGGTAAAGGCTGGAATGAGAAGAAATCTGCTCAGGTTACAGCACATCCAGCAGATTACAAAAAGCAATCCTCCTCTTAAATGATGCAAAAAACTCTCTGGGTCTCACAGCAACCCAGGCTATTCAGTGGAGAGAGGGTGGTGAAAAGTACAGTTAAGTAGCAACTCTACTTACAGAAGTTGCTTCACAGAGGTAAAAAAAAATCAAGCTTTGCTGGGAAGGAAAGAGGACAAATTATTTTCCCTGAGGAAGGTATGCTCACTCTGAAGGAGAAGAAGTGCTGCTTCCCAGCTCCTGTCCCATGGATATTCAGAATTTTGTGCAGTAACTGTTTCATGAATAAAGGGCTGACAGGGAAGTCAGGAATCTCCCTCTCCAGCTGACTGCCCTAAAGAGTCAAGCTTGCTCTCTCAGTCTGATTGATCTTTGAATAATTTTCTTTTAAGCCAACAGCTTTGAAAAGGAAAGCTGAGATACTTCCCTTCTTCTGAGGTGAAGTTTAGTACTTTCTAGGAGAGTAAGAATGGGGATGTGGGTATTCTCAGCCAAAAAGTAATCAGATCTGGATCTCCTGAGCACTAGCTGCCTGTTCAGATATCATATAAAGGGGAACATTAACAATTCCAACCATCACTGGCATCTGCTATTTCCTCACAGTATATATGCAAAACAGACATTCATCTTCATTTCTGCTGAATTTCACTTTCAGAAGGATTTCTGACTGAGGTGTCAATATGCTCTGATCCACAGAGCACACATAGATTGGGCAACAGATGAGCGCCCTCAGCAGATGATGGCAGTTCCCATCCAAAATGTGCTAATAGCTCATACTGTACCCTTATTCAGTAACACTTCCCATGTTTTGTACTGGAGTCCGTGAAGGTTTGACAGCACAGGCAAAACTGAGTTGTGGGGAATCATGTGCAGCAGGGAATTAGTACTTGCTGGACAGGTATTGGCTTGGGGGCTCCTGGTTTACAGTAGGTCAAGAGTTCCTCTGTCACCTCTCTCTGTGACTAAGGTGGGGATCTGCCCATCATTCCACTATGCTCCCTTTTCCAGCTGCCTTTCTTCAGTCAGTGACACCTTTCAGCAATAGGCAACAGAGGCAACAAGTCCCTGTGACGGCTGTTTTCTCCTCCAGTACTGGATGGTTTAGGCACAGCCAGTTATGGAGGATGGGCTTTGTCTTTCTTAACTTCATTTCAAGCATCTGGGTTCTAAAATTAAGCAGGGAAGTCTTTCAGATTTGCAAGTGTAATATAATTGCAAAAAATAAGTTTAAAGTATACTAAATTGTAAAGATATTTCCACTTCTGGATATACAAATGAAATGAGGAAGAAACATTTGGCAAGTAACACAATGCAGATAAAATTCTGTAAATCTGGAGAAAATTAATACTCTAACTCGCTCTTTTTCTTCTAGATGATGAATCATCTCTAATGATCTATTCAGTCCCTACTATCTTTGGCAGTGCAGTTCTAGTGTTTGCTGAATGATGAGATTGTTTCACAACATAGAATACGACACCCAAACGGTGCTGCACAGCCCTTAGCAAAAAGTCCTGCTGAAGGCATTTAAAAAAATATTGTTTCCGCATTGCCTTGGTCATACAAAATAAGCCACATAATTTCAATGGCATGTTAAGCTACAAAAACCTCCAAAGCACTACAGCAGTACTCCTCTCAGCCCTTCTCCTGCCTCCACCAGCCTATCTCTCTACCCCTGGGGAAACCCTCTCTTTTGCCAGTACAAGCGTTTGCATGGCCATGGAACAAGCCTCCAGGAACGTGCAAAGAGAGCTGTCCTCTGGACCAGCTCCCTGTTGTGGTTTACTCCGCATCTATACAAAGAGGTTCCAGGTGGCTGGAAGGAGGCAGCATAAGGGCAGGAAGATGTTACCCAGGGCGAAGGGAGAAGAGGACAGCAGTGCTAGGTTAGCACACGCTTCTCAGTGGGAGTTCTAACTTAATGAATATATGGAACAGACTGAGAATTTGAAAATAATTGTCCATTACCCTGGCAGACACTGACTTCCACATGTGCTAAACATAACTTTATCGTAACTTTTTAACTGTCAAAAACTTTACATTATTAGAGATCTACATAAAAATAGTATAAAATATGTTTGCAACCTTTTCCCATTTGGTAGTAATTACAACAGACATTTGTAGTATTGATAAAAACAGTATGGTCAGTTATCCTCAGAAAAAATAAACTCAGATGAACTTTCTAAGTAGGGAACCAGTTGAGATGCATATGCAAAATGATTATACACTTCCTGAAACTAGTTTTGCAACTTTTCACTATCATGGAGCTTCCTTTCAGTGTGAAGCTGATAAAATCATGGACACCTTATGCAAAACACAAGTCTACAACTTGTAATACAAGCAGCTCTTCGCTGGGCAGCTGTATCAAGTGAATGCAATACTACCAAATAAAAATAGCTGTGATATTGAAGGAAGCGTGCAACGAACCTCCAAGACACACAGAAGAGACAATGCTCTGCAGCATAACCCAATATTGATTACCTGCTCAGGGAAAAATTCTTGCAGAAAGGGACCCAGTAATATGATGCCCAGTCCTTCTGGGTCCAACTTGGTCTTCATGAGGTTTACGCTATGACAAAAGCATTGAATATAAATGTATGAGTAAGACATTTTGATTCTCGCATGACTCAGTTACGCTGTGCTACCACAGTGCTGACTGCCAAGTATAGCAATACTATCCTATTTTTAATTGTGTGACAACTGCACCAGAATGGTATGCAAGTTGCCAAAACGTGGTTATTTTTAAATAAAAGTAATCTGTTATTTTAAATTAAATAAGTGGTAATTCTGAAGGATCACCATATTTGGTAAAATAATTTGAAACCCACATTATCTAAACCCAGGTTTACAGCCCAAAAGACGTTTTGGTGTCTTGTAAACATTCTTGAACTAAGATACACAAAACAGTCCTCTTTTAAATACAGCTCCATAATTGCCAAACAACCTGTTTTTAAATGGAGATTTGAAAAGCCTCCAAGATTTTTTAAGTACGCTGAAATAAAATTAAGTTGAACAGACACATTTCTTATTTACATCATATCTTTGTTATCAAAGAAACCAAACCCCATAACTAATAAAAGTATTAACAAGACTAATCTGAAAGTCTTAATGCATGAATACGGTATAAATTCAAATCACTACAAATGTCAGTTATAACCTTCTGTTTTTATTGAAGCAATGTATTTCTACAGGCATCAGATTGCCCGAATGGTTATTTGCATCTACCTATCCTCTCGCCTGGGTTACAAGTTGTACCGTACACAAGAATGTCTCACTGGGTCAAACCAACAAAGCATCTTGCCCGGTATCCTGTTCCTGACACTGCTCAGTAGTGGATGCTTACGACAGAGTACAACAGGGCAAACATACAGGGACATCCTTAGTTTACCCTCCCCATTTCCAGCAGTCTGCTGCTCAAAGACATCTTCAGTGAAAGGCAGTATCTAAAACACAAAGATACATATTTTTCTTTCCATGCACGTGCATGGGCTTTGAACCCACGTACACTTGTGGCATTTAATAAACTCCACTCACAAAATTCAACTGTGGATTCTGGGAATAAGTATCTCCTGTTCTGAACCTGTCACCCGGTAATTCAGTTTGATGACACCTCACTTTTTTATTTTGAGAAGCAATTACCAACCATTTCCTATTTATTAAAAACTCCTGATTTGAGAAACCTCTTTTACATGCCAATGGTCATCTCTCTTTTCCAGGTCAAACAGTCCTAACCTAGATCTTCTTGTACTAATGCCACTCTGTACCTTCGATAGCTTTGTTACCTTCCTGATACTTTCTACCAAGTTGTTTTTTTTAAGATGGAGTGAAACATCAGGCAGATATACAATGGCATAATTCCTAGAAATCTCACTCTGTATGGCATCTATCACTGAGTATCAGTTTAAATCTAGAAATAATAAAAAAAGGCAAAATAATTAAAAAAAGGCAAAACTACAACTGATGATTTGCAAGAGAGAAGACTTCAATACTTCTATTACTCATTTTTACTGCTCTCAAAGTACAAAATTTAAGATATTTCAGTAACTGTCTGAAACCTGCTCCAGTTCCTGAAATGCTGTAACAGAACCATAGAAACACCATGTTTGTAAATAGAACCAAGGCAGATTAAAATCAAAATCATTTGAAAATGCACTTAAAATGGAAGGAAGCTATGTCCTCACTAATGCAATATAAGAACTGTTGCAAAATATGGAGCTATAAGTATGGATAGTGTACAAAATTAAATCAGTTAAGCAAGAGGGGAGATTTAATAGCATTTGATTGCTGTGTGTTTCAAATGAGGCTTTTTCATTCAGCAACAGGTAACACCATTTGCTATTACTGACACTGCAGCAGAGCTACCAGAACAAGCGTGTGTCCTGCTTCAGTCCCTTCCCTACAAACTCTACCATCTTAACTGAAGAGGTCGTGAATGTTGGGGTGATGATACTGATGGCCTTTGTACTGTTATTGCTGAGAAGTGTATGGGGACAAAAGCCTCAAGCACTGGTCAAACAGACAGATAGGATAAAATACTTTTAACAAGCTAAACCTACATTGACAGATATACTCAAATTGGTGCCCTAGAGAGTATCAGATAAGTTTTTAGAAACAGATGGACAAACAAGACAGATTGGTTCTCTGATATATTTAATAAAAGACTAGAAAATTTTACCAAAGTCATGTGCAATGGCATTCAGTACCAAAATGCTAATCTACCTTGTTAATTCACATGTGCTCTACAAAGTTTTCCCCTCTATAATTCTTAAACTCTAAGCAGGGTTGACGGTTATTCATCTTGAGGTTCTGCGAAGCTCAAAGACTTCAATTTAGATCATCACAAAGATTTTCCATTCAGTTCCTCAACTAAAAAATGTAAATAGTATACTTGGAAGTGATGCCTTTAATTCTACTTAAAAACAAATAAAAATCAACCAGAAAAGCCTATATGGAAATGGAAATGTGGTATTTATTTATACTTGTGTTCTACATTAAATAGAAAGGATACATAGAACTAAAACGGAATAGGTCCTCAAGACAATAATATTAGACAACATCATTTAAGAGCAGATAATTGACTGAATATTCCATGGTTTGATCACAGTTTTTTCCATTACAGCAGGTTTTCTGACTGGCTCTTCCTACAGCAATTTGTATTCAATGAGCTATGCACAGTAAGAGGCCAGGGCTATGCCACAAATGCCTCGAAGCCAAACGGAAAAACTGCTGAATGCAGAAAGAGGATTTTTGCAGATTTTTTGTTTTGCTGCCTCAATAAGGCCAAAAGAAAGTTTCTCAGACCTATTTAACTAAGGGGTTTTTTTTGTTTGTTGTTGGTTTTTTGTTGTTGGGTTTTTTTTTTTAGTTTTCTTCCTTTTAGAAGAACCTTCTGCAGATTTTATCACTTACTGACATAATAAAAATGCAAGCTTTTCTGTCTTCTATTTTCTTTGGTTTTAGTTTCCCGAGTGTCTTTTGATTTCAATTTTTACTCTTATTCTCCACAGAGAACAGCTCAGTAAACTTTATTTTACTTTCTAATACTAGAAGGGACAGAAAATGGCCCCAGTCAAATTTCAGATGGCTGTGGTAAGTAGACTTGCAGTCTCTAGCCACTCTACAGGAATGACCAATTTAGACCCCAATAAAGTAGACAATAACTGTACAAAAGAGCAGAACCATCTTTTGGAGATGTAAAAAAGTTCAAGCACTCTGCTCTTCTTTCTGGGTCAAGCATTTAATGGCAAAACATAACAAGCTTTGACACCAAAGGTTAACTGCTGCCACTGAGTATTAGTCCTCTCTGTTCACCCAAGATGTAAAATTAGTCACCTTTTCCATTTGATAGTTTTAAGACTAACCCTAGGAATCAAGGGGTTATTTCTGGAAACAAATGACAATTATAAACACTACAAGGTACTGAGTGCTGGTGGAAACAAAAATATAACTGAAGCAGTTTCAGCTTCAAATTCTGACTATAGATCCAGTGGTAAACCAATGCTAATCTGCCTCTGAGTACCTTCGTCGTTTGGCTTTTCTGTCACACTGTTTCACACCCTTAACATATGGAAATATATTCATGACTATCTCCTCAATAAACAGCAATGCAATAGGTCTGACTGGTTTTTTGGCTTCTAGTTATCTCTACCAAAGTTAGAGACATTTTAATTGGAATTCATCCCATTTAACTTAAAGCTGATGATACCACTTCAAAATAACATTCTGTGCCCAGAAGGTAGGCTAGAAAAAATTCAGAAAAAAAAACTGATTTATGATCAATATATGGTGAGTTGATACTTCTGTAGTATTTACATTTTATAATACTTACTATTCAGGATCTGAGACAAGGTCCAGAGCCTTCATTACATCTTCTAACAGTGTGTCAGGTATAAAACCATTATCTAAAGAAGCAGCAAAGCTTCTCATTAGGAAAAGAAACAAAAGGTTTTCCAGTAGAAATTTTACTCAAAAATGCAAATAATGCATAGATTTATCCCTAAAATTTGCAAACAAATAGCAGGGTTCTAGAAGGAACATCATTTCCAAATACTTCCACTTTAAAAAAA
The DNA here is from genome assembly GCA_013399075.1 of Chloroceryle aenea. Classification (NCBI taxonomy): domain Eukaryota; kingdom Metazoa; phylum Chordata; class Aves; order Coraciiformes; family Cerylidae; genus Chloroceryle; species Chloroceryle aenea. Next base: position 104,430 of record VWZY01001792.1, read on the forward strand.
AACAGGAGTGCAACACAGAAACTGTAGACTTTTATTCATATACTTAGAATCTTAATACTTGCTAAGAGTTCACTCTCTTTATAGCAATCTCCATACCCTGGGATAATAACAGAACATTTTTTCCCCTTTTGATCAATAAAAATAGAGGTTGTCTAACATTCAGATACTGTTTTCTGAAACATAACATTTTCTGTGCATGCCACTTTCAAGAACAGAATGTCATGAACAATGCAATCATAGTGGATTTCTTGTCATTATTCTCTTATATTTTCATAAAATCAGAGAATTCAAATGATACCTAAGCTTTATGTTAATTACAAAGAACATACAGGTTAAAAAGCTTGTGCTCTAAGGACTCTTTATTGCACAATGTTGTACTCAACTTCTCTTACTATAGAATTCTCAGAAAATTTCTTCATGTCACTTTTAGATTGATTACTGCATTAAAAATTTATTGTCTTATGTACTAAATGTTTCATTTCTCTCAATCAGCACAGGTATAAACTGCATATTACCCAGGCACGGAATTTGAAATGCATTTGAAAGTGCAGCATTTGGAACAAGTTACAGAATATAATGGTCCTACTTCTGAAGAGATATCCTGCACAGTGCAGTATTCACTACTATTTGGAATTTGTCTCCACAGAATTAATACATTTCCATTAAAAAAAAGGGGGAAGAAAAATAAATCTTATTTCAGCAAGAAGTACAGCCCTTACCCTCAGGGTCATATGTCTGGAAAACCCTCCTAGCTTGTTCTGAAGGTGCTTCAGGAGCAACAAGAGCCATATCCTAGGGTGGAAAAAAAAAGAAGGGGGGGTAGATTATTAAGGAAATACTTAGCCATACTACACAGGGTTGGACCTGAAATTAATGAAAATTTAAATATAACTGAAGAAAAATTAAGGTAAGTTGTCAATATTGCTGATTGTGACATAAAACTGTCAATAAATATGCTGAAGATTATTCCATGAACTTCTAGACAAATTTTATGGAAATTCTTTCATGCAGATGTTGTAGCACAAAAGATAATTGGAGACTACATATATTATGCGGGGATTTATATTGATAGTATTGTTCTTTGTATCTGAAAATAGGTATATATGTACCAGTGAAATTTATTGAGTGTACTATGCATACACTGAAACATAAACATTATTTAGCTAAAAAGCTGGGAGAAAATGCTTTGAAATACATTTTACAGACAAACAGAACACAAATTTGTTAGCTGCAAAAAAAGCATGATTTTAATAGCAGCTACTGTAATGTTTTTATTTATCTGTGACATTTTTATTTTGCATACAATCATGCTTTCCAGAACACGTGAAAGCACATGTCTAACACGTTGTACAACCAGCAGAAAATCAGAGCCCCCTGCTTTTGTGCCAGAAAAATTACTATTAAAAAAGTGAAATTAAGAAGTCATTTGTGAGAAGTGAAAGATGGCATAAAGGGTGAGAAATACACCTATTTAAGACAACCTTTAGTTTACAAAGACTTGATGGTCAAATCAAACATGAAACTCCAAAACAGACCTCCAAAACCTGTTCTCTAGGAGTACTTAAAATCCATCTTCTCTTGAAAATTTATTCTCACCTATGTTGTTTTCCTCATAGAAAGGAAAATGAAAAACTTTCTCAGAGGGAAACACTGCACTTGATAATACCCCCTCTTAGTTTTCCTTCCTGTCAAAGTGAAAATGTCACATTACCTGCTCTGCTATGAAGAGTAAGCACAACCCCCCAGAAACAGCAGTGCTGACCTTACCCTGAAAAACATTAGACCCTGGGAAACTTGCTTTTTTTTCATACTGTATAAATTGATTTGTTAAAAAATCAAAATGTGGTTTATAATGTATACATTTATTTTTCTTTTTATTTCCAGTTCAGCTCAACTTTCTGAAGATAACTTAGATTTTCTTGAAAGAGAAAATCGTGACAGCATCCTCTCATCACACTTGTATGTGCAAACCCAGTGAACGTCGGGCTAAGCTGTACAAGTCTGTAGTACTTCATCTGAAGGAAGGCACAGAAAGCAGAAAATGTAAACTTGCAAAATGACCTAGTCTTCTTTTAACAGATTAAGAGAACTGCTTCAGGGAAAGAACAGAAGCAAATCATACATTTAACCAGAATTCCACTCTTATCACTTTTCTCCTAATAGCTCACTCCAAATCAGTCAAGAATGTTAAGTAAACACCTAACGGCATCCAGCGTATACTTTAAAACTTTCCTGAATGAAAGCCAGCAGCCTAGGACACACCAACAGGGAAAATGTGGAACACAGAATACTCTTGAAAATAACAGGCAACAGTTTAGTTTGAAGAGATGAACGGTGCAGCCATTACTGGCATAAGGTAGATACAATGCGGGTTACAAAGCTCATTTCTGTGTACAGGAGAGATAAGAACAAATTTTTACCTAGGATTATATTAGCCAAAAGTTCGGAGACCTCTTCCTGTCTTCCAAGGCTCTAGATCACCAGCCCATTTTATAATTCCTTCAAAAGGGCTACTCCATTGCCACCTGAGCACAATGCAGTCATCTACATTATGAAAGGAAATAGTGCATGGAGGGTAGGTTCACGGTTTATGTGATGTATTAAGGGCAATCCACATCGCATCTTTACTGGCAATGAAGTTTGTGCCAAATGTCAGTCCTAGAAGCACACTATGCAGAAGCAGAACCAGTTGCTGGAAGCCACACTGCAGGCAAAGTGCTCTGAATGGTCTCCTAGGGAGCAACTTTGAGTGTTGGCTTCACCAGGAGAGAAACAGCTTTCAGCACATCTGTAGGACACTTAATTGCATGCAGCAGGATTCCGAGTCCAGATGCAACACAATTTTGGAGGAAAAGGAAGCTCTCTAACATGCTAAATCACTAATACAGATGGATCTGGTGAATCACGTCTGCTGGAATTTTCCTAGTTTCTGAGACGTGATAGGACTTAATAGGACTAAATTACTTCTGGCTCCAGCCTACTGCCTCTTTTGTAGCACCAGTGCCACCCTTCACTGTGACTGCACTGCAGAACCCATCTTTTTTGGTCAGAAGCAGGCTTGCCTGCAGATAAACTACTGTACTGTGTGACTTGTAAATTGCTTGCTTAAACTACTGGAAATAGAAACCCTAGATTTTTATATTAATTCAGATTTATAACAACATAATTTTAAGGATCCATAAATGACTAATTAGGAACAAACCTGCTGTTTAATGAAAAACTATTCCAGTGGTTTTATAAATGAATGATAACTAGAACACTTACAGAACATCAGTAACAGTGTATCTTCATGTTTACATATGCTCAACTTTTTGTAAAGTACTTTTCAGATAAGGACACTGTACTGCTTTAGTAACTCCTACAGCTCAACACAGTTTAGCAATACTAAATGATGTATGAAATTGTGCAGTTGTTGTGTATATGCTCTGTTAGAATGGGTAACGTGATTACATAAGGTACATACATACTCCAGAATTGGCAAAGTTTCACTGGGGGCAGTCGGTACCACAAAACATGGTAAGCAGATTTCTTTTCCAGTGAATTACAATAAACTACTGCAGATAGTTCTCAGTTTAAAATCGGTGACACTACAGCATATAGACCTTATTAACAACATGATTAGTGATTTCAATATTCAGGATTTAACTCAAAAGAGGGGTTATTTTTACGTTACATTCTTATTAATGAATTAGCAGCTCATAGAGCCAGTGTAACAAGGGAGAACTCTTAAAATTTCCATGCTACTGAAGGATGTAACCAAAGTAACTTCCACCTACACAGGCATGCTGTTTCAAATGCGACTGCACAGCTCTACGTTGCTTACAAGTAGGCAGTTCTTTCCATAAAATCTTAGTGTAATCCAAGAATAAAGACTATCATTTGCAAGAATAAAGACTATCATTTGTGCTGCCCTCCCTCCCCTCAAATTATCTCACTAGTGTAGTACTTTCCACAGTTCCATGTGACACAAACTGAATTGTTTTAAAATGAGTATCCTGCAAGTCCAATTGCAAACAATGTGTGCTTCTGTTGGCATTTTAGTTGTCCCGGTCCTTCGTTATATCAGTGCACGTGCACATGGCAGGAACTTGGAGAGCAAGTCTAAACGCTTACTCAATGCTGAAAATTCTCCATGTCTCTCAACCGAATTTTCAAATGTGGTAGAGCCTCCCAATTATTACATATTAACACTTTTTATTCATTACATGTAATTTACTGATGCTCTAAGCAAGTAATTTCAGGAAGAAATTCAGAAAAGTAGCCAGTCTTGGAGAGATGACTAAAGAAACAACCCCTCTTATCTTCAAAATAATTCTAACTTTTCACTGAGACTGCTGTCCTATAAATAGTTAAATATAATCCTGTACATACAAATCTCATGCATCCTCTAACTTAGCATGCCATTCATTTCCAGTATCCAGAAAAGTTTAGAAGTTCAGCTAGTCCATATGCTAGTATCTAGGGAGGAAAATAAAATAAAATAAAAGCAACATAGGTCCTTCAGGCAGCAGAGCCGTAAATGTGACAAACATCTAACAAAAACATACTTCAGCTGCCCAGGCTGATATATCATGATATGTGCCAAAATATATCCCCCACCCCAGCCTTATGAATTGTATTTTGATCTATCCCATGCATTAAAAGTTCCATATAAGGGAATCCCATCAACAGTTAATGATAATAATTATTTCCAGTACTAAGTACAAAATGTCCCGAAAATCACGTTTCACTTGTTGGCTCTTGTGATACAGAAATAAGTCATTTTATATTACTTTGAAAAGTTATTCTCCTCAGTAGTACCAGCTATTTCAAGATCCCATGCTTATGCTCAGAGGCAAAAAACTCTTCATAAATTTTACTGGAAACTTTCCCGAAGTTTTCATTCTGGAAATCAAAAGCAGAACACAGTGGCTAAGCTACACTGACTTCCTGGCTATGAATTTTTACAAAGATGCTACCCTGAAAGCCCCATTGCTCTTGAAGATGAAATCTGTTTGCATATGGACTGCTCTGCAGCTCTATGCTACTACTGCTGAGCGATACGTGGAAGAATTATGTATGGGAATACTACCTAATGATAACATAAAACCATTGATAATTTATCAACTTTTAGAGTTGTCAAATTTATTCAGATCTGCAAGAATGAAAATAATGTAATATATTCTTAAATTGCAGAGAGAAGTGTGTATTTCTCCAGGCTATAATCAGTGGCTTTCATGTCAACAACTTTTCCAGAATGGTTTACTAAGAAAAGAAGGTTGATGGGATCTCTGAAACCAATTCCCATCTCTCTTAGTTGACTTTTGAAGCCATTGCCCAAGTTCACTTTTATTTGACAGAGGAAATGAAACTCAAGACTGGCTGCTGAAGCCAGAAGGCAATCAGGGAGGAAACACAGGTTTGTGTGCCCACCAAGAGGGAAGGCAGCCCCATGCTGCAAATCACCGCGTTCAGCGACAGACAGACAACCACTCAAACACTGCTGGCACAAGCCCAGACTTGAGACTGCATGCTTGGCTGTGGCTGGGTGGACCACTGCAGGAGGCAAGTGGCGGGTTACTACAGCAGGTATCTGAGTTTGGGGAGAGGGAGAAAGAAAAGGTGCAAGACAGAAAGGGATAATTAAAAATAGTAAGAAAACATTTAAGGAAGGGTACAGGAGACAGGCTGCTGGAAGACAGACTTCAGATGGTCTGCTCTTACATAACATTCTTCGACTTAGAAGTGTTTTTATCACAGAAGCAAAGTGTCTCTAGTTGGACTCTGCCTTGTAAGAGTGAAAGGATTTCATTTAACTCCAGGACCTGCAGCATCTTGCTGGTACTGCAGATGGAAAAGATCTCAATAGGGCAGAATGAAAAGCTACACATGGACTACTTTTTCAGTTCCTGTTCCTTCTTCACCTTCACCTGTACTACTCAGATAGAAAAGTGAGTCTACCTGATCCAAAGGTGGGGTGAGGCTGTGGAAGAAAAGCAAACACAAACCAAAGAGCATGAACTAATAAAGGAGAAATCTGCAGTGAGCACACTGTCAGCCTACCCGTCTGGAAAGCAGGGTTTTCAGCATGCACTCGACTAAGTTATGGAAACCAAACTATATGCTCCATTCCTGTGGAAGAGGGTGGTTTAATGAGACACTCAACAAAAAAGCCACAGCCTTGCTGTTTTTAAAAAGTAAGAGAACTCAAACTACAGTAAATTTATGTTTAATAGTTACCACAGATGCTGGTGTTTTAGATATTACAAAAAGGCAACAATTCACTTGTTGACACAATAAAAAAAAAAAAAAAGAAAAAAAAAGAAAAAAGCAAACTTCTTCACCATGTTCCCTACTTTGAAGGGCAGATAAAAGACATCACTCTAAAACAATAAAGATTTGATGTATAGCTTTCTTTTTATACACAGTTACTAACTTGTTTTGCTCATCATCACAGAACAAAGTCTTTGCTTTGAAAGCAAAAATACATTACTAGAATTATAGACCAGGAGTCAGCAAACTGGAGATTACTGGAATTCTCACCTAATTACTAAATTACATATTACCCTCCAGCCAAAAGTTTAATGTGAAAGGGGAGATATATTTTTTTTTTTTTTTTTTTTTTGCGCGAATT
>VWZY01001792.1:111056-151338 GCA_013399075.1 Chloroceryle aenea
AGAATACAGTGCTACACAAACACCAAACAAATTCCTAAGAGGAAGCAAATTGTAAGTAGGCAAATTCAATAGTTTATGAGTTCCAAAAATGTCTCCATACAACTCAAGATGAACAGTAGCTTCTCTCATCATGCTACCTTTTCTTTACTTAAAAATAATTGGTGTGTGTATTAAATCCTATTTGCAAATATACTACTACTTCAGCCTACAGACATGAGGTGTTTGCTATATAACCCGTGATGAGCATTAAGGTACTGCTAGCTTTTTGGCAATTACAGTAAGGAGGTGGGAAATGATCAAGTATGACAGGAACATCTGACAGCAGATTTCAAAGCCAGGGAAGATGTACTGCAGAAATTCAAATCTTTCTAAATACAGTTCTCACAGTACTGAAAGTTGCACTTAATGTTGGAAACCAGTTTCAGTTGTTCAGTTTCCCACTTAAAACATATAATTCTATCTTGGGATGATGAAAACCCTCTGGTTTGCTTCAATCCATAATAATGGAATGTTTTGGAAATGGACCAGATTAATCATTTTATAACTCAAATATGACAAAACTGTTTCCAAATGACAAATATTAGCCTAGTTAATTACTCTAATGGTACTATCTTATGGCTTTACCTATTAAATGCATGAGATCTATGAAGTAATTAAGAAAACAATGCATTAATATTGCCATGTAAACTGCTGTGTTTTGTACTGATAAGTAGTATTTTAGGGAATCTTATATGTACAGTTAAATACTGTTTAAGTGAGGTTACTTCAGTTTTAGACACAACCAAATATTCAGATAGCCAATCAAGTGCAACTTCTATATAAGGAAAGAGATAGAGAAAACAAAGGTAATGTCTTAAACATCACTAAATGTGCTTCACCTCTGCTAGAAGAGTTAACAGTTTCCTCACTATAAACAGTCCCTGCTCCCTGCTTTTCCTATATTTTAACTCCTTCCACATTTAGACTTTCAATTCATTAATTCTCAAATCCCAACCTGCAAGTAGAGCTGCCTTATCAAGAGGTGCTACTCTGTACACAAGAAAGCTGCTATCAGTATGAAAGCAGACAACAAAGGGATGAAAACCTCACTTTTGAATGCTTCTCCAAAGGTGCTTAGAAACGGATTGCTTCTATACAAGTTCAGTCTGTCACATCATATGTTTATTAGGCAGTTTGGGAGTTTTGCAAAAGCAGTGTTTGGCAAAAAGTTTTGTAACAGGACTGTCTATTTTAAAGACTATTTTTATCATTGAAGCATATGCTGTTTTGTTGGCAGGCTCGTTTAGTGTTTCTAGTTCCCTGCATCTATCCCAGCAGGGTTTGGGAAAGTGGGAATAAAGCAGGCTGAACGGAGAATAAAAATGTCATCTTTCACTTCCCATGGATACGTGGTGCCCTGCTCACAAAGAACATCTGGTCTTCAGACATTTTGGGGAGAGATATGCAGAGAGAGAGAAAATGGACACAAACTAATTTCCTTGTTGCTAAGCCCAAGAACACTTCACTTTAAAATATCTTTAATAGGCATTCAATAACTGTATTTAAAATTCTCTATTTCATAAGCTCTGTTATACATGTATGATGTTTATCTTTTTCTGGAACAAACATTCTAAGAGGCAGAAAGAACCTGAGTAATCAATCTAGAACATGTATTTGTAACAGGCAAGCACAGATTAATAGCCATTCATACAGCCTCACTTTCTCAAACAGTAGACACAATGGGCATTCCAGCACTAATTCTGCAACTGCCATTCAGTCACATACGAATACTAGATTTCTAGTTCTATGTCTCACAAAACCCATGTAAAATAATATTCCCAGTATCATTATCTGGTAAACAATTTCTCCAGTTAATAGGCTGTAATTCAAAGCTAAGATAAAATAAAAAGGAAGGTGGATTGTAGATCAAAGAAGGGATGGCGTGAGCCTGGTACTACAACAGTTTGATTTCTACTGATTACCTCATATAAGGCTACAGGGAATATGGGGAGTTGTTCATTCTACTTAACTATCATGTCTTTTCTTTGTGACACTACAAGCATATCAAATTCTGTATTTTGGAAGTCAGTGGGTTAGATTTTGGGACTCAAAAAAATTCTGTGAGGAAATGACTCAAAATATTTTTAAAATTTTCATTTCTGGAATGATTCCATGAAAATAACCCCCGATTCTGAATATATTATTTGCTGTCCTAAATTGGTTTATTCACTGATCTGCATTGGTTTAGAAACTTTGACAACCATGAATATATGGTTTTTGAAACAGCATGGAAACTGAACTTGGCTTCCTCCCTGCCCCCTCCATGTGCTGAGGCTGCATTTTATAATTAGAGCAGCATCTTCTGCCTCTGCCTTATCTCCTTCGTAAACACAGTCATGTCCAAGCCTGATGTAAACACTGGAGTGTACCATTGCATTTATATACTTTCTGGAAAGGAGTATTCTACTGCATGGAACTAACACCCTTCTTTCCATTCTTCACTTGATGTCAGATTAACTATTAAGAAAAATAACATTTTCATCCTAAATATTTACATACTACTGAATGATTTGTAAACCGGTAGGAAATGAAAGCGCACTACATTTATCAGTCAAAGCTCTTGGGGTAAGACCTTTTAAAGGTCTTTAAAAGAATAAAAGAGAAGTTTATGCCTCTCCCCTCCACTTACTCATAATTACTGAATGAACTACAAATCAATTAGGGTGTAGTAATACCTGCTCTGTGATCAAGAGTGCTAAAATAAAAAGGATACTATCATTATTTCAGTGAAATTTGAAAAATATCCAAATACATGTAGAAAGCTGAAGTGTAAAAGCATTTTGAACACTAAAAAGCCAAGCTATAAACATCTGAGTGAGAAAAGGGCTTTTGGAGCAGAGTTGTATTTTTCAGGCCAAAATCTACTGTGAGCTAGCCATTAATACATGCACAGCCTGGAAGCCATCAGACACTGGAAGGGTTCTAAGGTGTGCTGTACAATATATAGTAGCAGTGACCCAACAGAAGGAAGGGGTCTGGAAATCAATTACACAAAGACATTTATATATAAACGATACCTAATTTCAGAACATTACCAGAAGACTGGAATAGCTGCAAACATAGCATGTGCCAAATGCAGAATCGACCAGTTAACGTCAACACATTGAGTGAGGTGGATATGCTTTGTGACTAGCAGAAAAAAAGTAATGCACATCATAGTGAAAAAGGTGTATTTAAAATAAATCCAGGCCAGTACTCACTAGATGACTGTAGCCTGTTGCATTGCTATCTGAGCAACAACATAAACAATACCTGACTATTTACAATAGTTGAAAAATGGAATAATTGTGTCAGAATTGAGTCGGATTTATACCTGGAAAGGCCAGGGCACATGAATACTGGAAGAAGCAAATGATGCAGGAAAAAAATCCATCAGCATTTTGGTTTTCACTTGATTTGGAATTAGGAACAACATTTTTTTCTTCAAAACGTCTCTGTAAATATCAATTTGACTGATATAAAACCTGCAATACTATTAAAAATTCCAATACTACTAAAACTGTACCAATTTATTCATCATATTTTAACAATAAGCTAGGATGCCTATTCCTCCAAGTTTGAAAAATAGAATATCTACCCGTTATGTGATGACTCAGGCCCAATGTCTTCGCTATTGTATCAAATATAGCTGGAACCAACATTGGTTTCACACCTAAAAGGGATACAGAATGATACAATGACGTTCTCAGCCTTTGTTTCTATGCGCTACATTAACTTTCAGAATTTATTTGATACAGTGACTTATAAATTATAAAATTCCATTTAGTGATGTTTTTGATGTTTATTTGCAAGCCACTCTGCATACACTACCACAAAGAAAGAAAAGACTAAAATGTAAAAACCAGCCTTTCATTTGACAGGCTGACGTGAGCATCATCTAGTTTGTATGTACGCCCTCCTTCCTGAAACAGAAGGCTCTCATTCCTTCCAGATGCTAGTAAGTACTCTCATGGAGGAGGACCCAATCCATTCCCCTCCAGTCTCAGTTGCAGTTTACATATGAAAGTCATTCATTCTAATACAAATGGGAAAAGAAAAAGTGCTCCTCAGGACTGCTCTGCCTACCAATGGGACAGTAAATGAGCCACCATTTCTTACTGGTTTGTGTATTTTTCGTAACAGATGCTTTATACATTCACCACTACAATCTATTCCACAAAAAATGTAGCTGACTTTCAGAAACAATCTATCAATTCGGTTATTGTCAAAATATTGTTTCATGGAGATGTCTCAAATATGTTCCCACAGCCTACTGCTAATCTTTCAAAATCAGACAAAAGTTTGTTTCTTCACCAACTGAAATGCAAACTCAGCAAATGGAAAGTAAACAAAGCATGTGCTTTGAAGACAGTTGGGAAGCTGGGAAATTGAATAAATAGATGATGATTAGAATCACTTCTCTTCCTAACTGTATTTAAAATAGACTACAAATGATTAAGGAATACAAATTCTCAAAATCGTTAATGTGATATTCATGGTCATTACTTCAGTGTAGTTTGCAAGCTTTTCAATTCAGAAGTGCTCCTAAAATCTAGGAAATTGAAAGCTTCATGGGAAATTCCTTCATTTTTCATTTGTAGATCTAGAAAAAGTTCTCTTAAATGCACTGGCTTCCTTTCCTTCCTTCTTTCTTTCATCCTTCCTTCCTTTTCCTTCATTTCAAAGGGCATCTCATGAAGCAATGGTAGCATTTCATTTTGAACTATTAGATCTAAATTCTGCTGCATCAAAAGTTTCTACTGGAAGTGCTAGAACTGCTCCCTGGGCCCCGTTTTACAAGTTTTCATCTAGGCTTGGAAACACTGCAAGGAGTCAGTAGAGTCATTCTCTCATCTAGCTCCACAAAAAACAGTATCAAAACATGCAATACTTCGGGAGAAGGAATTCAGTGACAGAGAAATTGGAAGATCTCAAACACAAACACATTAAAAGTGATATCATCTAAACAGCCCTACTCAACCACTCCATATATAAAAAAAAAACAACCTTCCCCTCTGAAAGAAAACAGATGGATGAGAAGTCTTTTCCCAAAAGGAAGTAATTTACTTATTTGCTTAGGGGCATATACAATTACATTTCATGGTCTGTATCAGCCAACCATGAACAATGCCCTTAAATGATCATTTTGAAAGCTGTATATAATGTGATGAATGTTAAACATTTTCTAAAGCTTTAGAGAACATATAGATATGACTAAGTGGCTGAAATTAGTCAGAGAATTGGGGTATACAGGGTGAATACAGTTCTTTTAGGAGAGTAAAGCCCAGCTAATCGGTTAGATTAGCATTCAGAGTCTTGCATCTCTCGGTTTAATGACCTCTACATTGTAATTTCCATGTCTCAATTCTAAGAACAAATAATGGAAAACCTCATGACAATTACCTCTTCATAATCTGAGCAGTAAGTCCTCATAATTGCTACTCAGCATTATGGGATGCTCAGCAATTCTGAGAAGAGCAATATAAACATTACAGGACCATGACCTAATTCCTAAGTGTTCTCCCTTTAGAATTTTTTGCCACAAAATGTCTACCACTACCCAAAGATTCATTTCTTCAGTGTTCAAAGTCATCAACTTTTTTACCACCCAACCTCAGGAACTGGAAGACCACCAGAATGCTCTTTAATACTTTTCACATGGAATTTCCTCAACATATATGGGTATATTATTGTACTCCAGGCTCGGTAGAAGTCAGTCGCATAGCCTAGATTCCATGGTTACGTCTTTCTTTTTGTAGCTCCACATTTTCAGTTACTGTACTAGGGCTAAAAACCCAAAATCTGTACAGCTAGATCTCCACTTCAGGGCCTCTTTATAACCGTGTGGCAGGGACTCATATCACTTTCCATCCTTCTAGTAATACCTGAAGGACACCAAAATCCCAAGTAACTAAAGTCTTATCTGGCTCTGGAAGATGGAGTGATGATACTGTATCACCAGCCCTAAAAACTGAAAATCAAAGTCAGGTCCACTAAACCCCTGAAAATTTTACTCCAGTCTCTGATTTAGGATGTAATAAAGTATGTCATAACCACAGTGTCCCAGTCTACTCATTAGAATATGATTTGGTCTCTGCAACATCTATTACTGGATTTCTTATGGCACAATGAACTATGAGCCCTAATCTTCTAACTGCAGATCAGCCCCACCTGCCCATGTACACCCCAATCTTTCCACTCAACCCTTCTGTTATATTCTGCATATCACTGCACTTCTTAGAAGTCCAGAGTTCTCCAAGACACTTTGAGGGCCTGAAAGGACATCAGGGAGGTGGCAAAACCAGAAATGGTTCTTCATCCCTTGGACTGGGGCACACTTCTCTTCTTCACATTCTTTTCTTCTTCTGAAGCTTGCACAAAACATGAAAAAAACCCAAACCATCTATGTCCTGGAGAAAGTTGGTATAGCCACTCTGAGGATCTTTGATTTCTCCACTATTTAAAAATTCTTTTGGTACAGTTGAAGTACAGACCATTAGAAACTAATGAGACAAAGAGATCTGATTTTTCCTTGCAGCTATCACAATTGGATGCTTATTATAACAATATGGGAAATGGGGAAGATGAAAGGAGACACAAATGTTTCTCCTAACCAAAGCCAAAATCGTATGATAGCTAAAGTTTGTCATGAAAGCTATCTCCAGCTAAAGCCAAAACTACACTTCTAATGAAAAAACAGAAATACAGACACTTCATAAATGACAGTGCTCCATATTTGTTATCTTCAGAGAAAATGAAGCCACCATGGCTTTATGTAAATTGATGTAATTAACTTGTTTCATTAAAAACAAATATGCCACCATACAGTCTTGCATCATCCATAAAGCCTCTTACACGACAACTGAAAAGTTTAGACAAAAAAAAAAATCTAGAAGTTGCTTAGATAAATGCTGGTGTGAAAATCACATGAATGAAAAAAGCGTAAGTTTTCCAATAGAAAACTTTCCAAACAAACAGTAAACAAAGTAACTGTCCAGAAGTGCCTGTTCACAGAGAGAAAAAAACCCCAAACATCTGTAACAGGAACAAACTCATCTGCAAGTAAAATTGCAGCAGACCTACAAAGAGCAAAATAAGGTTTCACAGTTAGAGTTGGTGATCTCTCAACGCTCGAATTGGACAGATACCTTACAGAAGTATTTTGAGGTGCCAACTATGAGACCTCAAAGTCGGCCTTTCTGCTAGGAAACTTACTTTGTCAAAGCAACCCTTATTAACTTCAGAACAATTTAAATTCATTTGGCAATAGAATTTACACTGTGAATCTTAAACCAACCAGTAGAGCAATTTCAGTTCTCCTCGGAGGACACAGATCCCATGGAAAACTCCCTGCTCTAAATTCCATTTTAAAAAGGGGTGTCTCCCTGCAGAAAGGAGCTCTTAAATTAACAGCTAATAGAAATACCTGCAGATTCACTGCTGATTTAGCATTGTCAGACCTACTGTCAATAACAGAGCAGCAGCATTTGTATTCTTGCTCTTAATCAGTGCACAAAAAATTTAAACCCTACTTTAGCCCAAAAATTATTTCTGCAGTTGCTTCACACATCTATATTATTTCTGTGAGACAACCAGAACTAGTTCCACTTACTCATGGAAACTGAAAACTCTGAAACCACATGCTCTGTAACCATTTCCTGAAGTGGAATTCCTCAAAATTTGATTTTGATTTCTTCTTTGACACAGACAGACTTTTTCAAAATTTGATTACCTGCATTCGCCAGTCATGGGAGCTAAAAACAAAAGGAAGGGCACAGGTATTTTTCACTACCTTCCCAAAGTAAAAGAGTTCCTAAGTTAAAGGATATTTTATTTGGATATAAATAGGCTACATTTGCAGAGACCAGAGTTGTTAACTCATACTAGTAACGGCTGAATTTTTACACACACATCTTACTTTCTTTCACGGACATTCTCTGTTGATGTTCTGAAATCAAATACTATACCAAATAACACTCCCCCTTAGCTCAGTTCTGGTAAACACCACTGACCCAAATTCATGATCTCCTACAGCAGTGTCTATTTGCTCAGGTGTCCCTCTGCTGAACCTTGATGAGAAAGACTGTTTAAGAAGAGATGTGAATGGTCTTTCTTTGGAGAGACAATACTATCGAGGATGCTGAAGAAAGGCCCTGAGAATATGTAGAACAGGTTACAGTGATCAAAGTTAGAAAAATAAAAAAATGTAATCTGAAACTCTAAGTACAGTCCCAACACAGCAGAACAGGCACACTTTCCTTGAAAAGCAGTAATTTATAACTTATTCAGATGTCTCAGCCAGGAGTTTCCCCTGCTTATCTGATGCTTTCAGTCTAGAAATGCTACAATGCTGTAACTGAAAATAGAGAGTGGATTCTGTTGTGGCCTTTGTGCTCCAAGACCTGGGAACAGACTAAGTGAATTTTTAAAAAACTTACACAGTGTCTTCCTGGAGAGTTTCAATCACTTGAAGGCAACACTCCATGATGCCTTTTTCACTTTCAAAAAGTGCCTGAATTCAACCTTCCAGGCGATGTGAATTTGTAAGTCAGCAGACAGTATTTAGAAAGCAGCTATTACTCTGTTATTGTTCGTCCTATTGTTTGCAATGAAACATTCTCTTGTTAAATTTCATGTAACATTTCAAACTGTTGATATTCTTTTATAGTGTCTGACCACACGCTGACTCTTAAAAGTCCTGAATAGTCTCAGCTTGTCATAACTTCCTATGTTACGAGTATCATGAAAATAAACAAGAACTGACTATAAAACATTTGATCCATAGCACCATAAACTTATCCTTACATGAAGTAATTTAGAGCTGCCCCACTTCTCACTCTTTTTTCTGCAACTAAAAACAAAACAAAACCAAACCAAACAAAAAACCAAACAAAGTTTCAAGTTGATTTTTAGAGGACATTTACAATCCCATCTGTTTGTTGTGGCACCATCTGACAGAGCATGCAGGAACACATTGTGTGTCAGATGAAAGCTTCCTTATTTGTATTTGTTGGCCTGAGGCCATTTTAAAGTTTTTTTTTACTCCCTGAAAGGAAGGGAGATCAGGGAGATGCCAAAATGATGGCTGCTTGGATTTAGTTGCCTATGAAGAACCTACATACCCACTTTTTCAGGGAAAAACTGTCTTGTTGCATATACAGAGTCCATGACCACTAGGAGTAATAGCCACACTTATTTTTTCAGAAAACGTTAAATTTGGGTTTCTGTGCATTAAGCAACTTTCTGGCCTTATACACACACAGTTAAAAGAAAGAAAATACCCTGGCACTAATTACAGTTCCCTGCTAACATTTGTCCCCCCCTCCCAACTATTCACACAAGTTGGGTTTTTTTCAGCTCTATAATGATACACATAAGCATCAGAGTTCTTGGGAACTCCCTAGGTAATACAAACATCAGCATGTCCTTTCCAACTTCATTACATACTCATTTGCAGAACAAGCCATAGTACTTTTGCTCAATACAGCCTACCTTAGAAATTAAAATATGGAAGATACAAGGTAAAGCTTCATTTCAGATGTTTTCAGACTATTTTCTTTTGTCTAGAAAGAACACTTCCACTGAAGTGGGTGACAGTGGATCAAAACACTGTATGAGTATTCTCTCCTTTCCATGTTTTGTATATGAGGTTATCCACTTCACTTCAAGTTGTCGTGTCTGCATGGTTGCCTCCAAAATATCTAACTCTAAATAAATGTTTGCCTGCTGACAGGTCAGCTAAGTCCTAGAAAAAAGAAAATCTACTGATATTCTCTTTAATGAAATGTGCTTCAATGAAAATTGCTGTTTTAAGGAGGAAGTTAATTCTTTCTACCTCCAATTCCTTGTAGTAAAACGAAGCTAATGATATTTCTGCAAATACCAAATGAGTTTTAACAATCAAGATGTGGAGATGAAGACCATGCAGGTAGAATAAGATTTCTATTATTTCAGTAATGGGGAAAACTGCTGACCCACTGCAGACTTTCATTAAAACTTGGAATTGACTCAGCTGTCACTGGTTAAGGCTATTTCATGGCACAGCAGTTACAAGAAAACTCAAACCCAATTACACTCTTTAGTTCAGGGTTTTTTTTTATTTTCGCTTTAGAGTTGTATGTGATCTTCATCCCAAAGATGCTGTGCTGCATTTTGCTCATTTAAATTCTCTGAAAACATAGAAAATTTTAGAATGGTAGCTACAGACTGATTTCTTTATTTTCACAAGAAGGACTGAGAAAGATTTCTCTGAACGTGACAGCTACAGCAGAATGATTCACATTTACAGTAATGCAAATATATTCTGGCAGAAAGCAAGAGATGTCTATAGGATTTAATTCAAGATGCTCTGCAATAGAAAAGCAAGGTGGATGATCATTTGTTTCACAGTTAAGAGAACAATGCTTATTGCTGTACTCCAAATCAAATGTAAAAATCTAAGTGAAGCACCTGAGTAGTAAACAGCAGCCAGCTTTTTTTGAGTAGGATGCTATGCAGAATTTGAGTAAAATCTTTTGCTTGTTGAAGCTTTGTGCTCAAAAAAAACCCTAACTCCAAGATAGCAGTGAAAATTCTGTCCTCCTCCCTAATTTCCCCATGCTACTTGTCCATGGTGACAGTAGCCTAGGAATGCTTTTTTTCTAGCGTTCTAGGCCCAGCTACATAGCTAATGACAGAACTGATTCACTTGCACTGCTTTTAGTTCCAAAGCCCATTTTCCTCTTTCTATTCTGAAGATTTCTCTCTCATGTAATCAAACTCACAACCAAGCTAGTAATGACATCCTCAGTATCAAGCACAATTTAGACCACTACACACACTAACGACACGCTGACCAACCACTGGCAGTGAATTCAAGTTTCTTCCTATACTTTTCAGCATGTAGCTTCAACTGATAAAATAATGGACTGCCAACACAATTCCTATTTTCACCATAGCTCACATATCTGCTTCACCTGAAACCTTTTCTTTAGAAAGGGTGAAGTCAGTCACACAAATTCAAGGATTCTTAGAATTTTTGCACACCNGCTTCCTTGTCCTGCTTTTTCATTCCTAAGATATTGATTACAAGCTGAAGCTTTCATGGAGTCACAGAATGATTTGGCTTGGAAGGGACTTTAAAGATATCTAGTTCCAGTTCCCTGCCATGGGCAGGGACACCTTCCACTAGATCAGATTTTTTCCATGGCCTAATCAGAGTACAGTGAAGAAAGAACCACCAAGCTGTATTGGAGGCACCAGGTGTTGCTGCCCAGTTAGTTATGTCAAACCCAGCAAACAGCCCTCAACAGAAAGAGCATTAGAAATGGTCACTGTAGACAAAACATTAGAAACATTAGAAACAAAACACTGTGCACAGACTCGTTTGATTTGTGTAGCAGAGTGATTATGCATATTTGCCTCAGACTGCTATCTGCGTGACAGGGTACTGACTCTGGTGTAATTCAGAAAAATGATGGATAAAATCTGAAAACAAGTTGAAAAACTTTCCTAGTAAAGACTGTTTGGGATAGAACAAGGCAGCAAACAAACGCTCGAAGGAGGATAAGGATTTTTCTATTACCATGGATTAGGGAAGAAAGAGCATTTATGAGACACAAGAGATTAAGGGAAGTTCTAGTATAGCATTTGCATCAGAGTCTGAAAAAAAAAAAAAAACATCCAAGGTGCAACAGATTAAAGGACTTTTTAAAATTTAAGTTTAAAGTTAAGGAAATACTGCTACATATAAACTTCCAATGTATTGTGGGGAGTTGTTTATAAGAAAAATCTTAGGGTTTGTGCCCTTTTTAAAGATTAGGCCAAAGTTTTTCTTCAGGAAATTCAACAGTTTAAGAAATTATGGCTTTACCTTTGTCATATGTTCCAGTACTTATTTTCAAGATTTATACCTAAATTACTCATTCATTTGTAAGGTAGTAAGCATAAGAAAGTTCATTCTCAATAAGTACTAATAATTGTACTAGTAAGTATCACTAACTTCCAATATTTTTAATCAGAAACAAGAGCTCTGTAGGAATAAAAAACTCTTAAGTAAAACAACTTACAATCTTCAACTAATTGTCTCCTCAGAAAATTTGGTCTAAGATTTAAACTGAGAACTCCTCTCAAAAGCATTTTATATGTTTTACAGATTACAGTACCTGTCTGATAGAACAAATGTAAGGAACTATTGTAACAGTCCCGGTGTCTAGTTTTAATCTTGAACAGCAAACTGTGGTTGTAAATTAAAAATGGTGAAAGTACTAATAATACACTGCTAACAGTGTAATACCTACACAGAATGATTTCCTTTTTATATCTCTCTTGCACTATAGAAATTATACACAGTACTTATCCCTATTATGGTGTTCTAAAGCATATCCTTCCGCCAGCCCAATAAATTAAGCTAGAACCAAAAGACTTCACTAAAATTTATGAGATATCATTAAACCATGTGAATAAATCTGCCTTCAAGGGAAGGCTTAATTAAAAGGTTTGGTGACTTCAGCTTTACATTAAACCCACATGAAAGTCACATGGCAGAAAGACCTGAACTTTGAATTTATGTGCTGTTTATATGCCTGAGGTTATCAAAAATCACATACCTTGGCAAAAAAGACTGTGAGATGTGTTTCACTGCCAAGTATCCAAATGGGAAATTTTGGGGATTTCAAATAGGAGCCAACCTAAAAAGGTACCAAAAAAATTAAATAAATCAGAAACACAAAGCAAACCCAGAAAACTCATCTAGTTAGTGGTCAAATTAATGACAGCTAGGGGAGTCCCAGCTGCTCCAAAAACTAATATAATCCATTCAATAAAATGACGAAACACTGTAAAATACTTAGATTCTACTTTTGATCATCGATTCCCATTTGACTGAGGAAACAAGATAGCTTACAAGAATTAACTGAAATAAGACATCAGAGAGATTGTGGTATCAACCATATCCCTTACTTCAACCTTGGAGACGTGTTTCAAACACTGCACACAAGCAAGTACTCCGGTGCTGAACAGTACTATAATAGGATGCTAAATGAGATGGAAATACACTTGACTTATTAGCTGGTTTTATTTAATAAATGAAGGGATAGTTAGTTACTGTCAAAACACCAACATTTTGCAAACTACATAATCCTCTACCTCTGAGCTAAGTTGGAGGAATTCAATACAGATTGAAAAGAAAGCAAAGAACAACAAAAAAGCCTTTAAAATTCAGAGTATTAATGCTGTTCAAAAGTAGTACCTGTAAAGAACAGTATTTTTCAAATAAAAACCTTAAGAAATTCTGTGTCACAACAGGAAGAAACAATATGGACTAGGCTGGACTAGACTGTACTTCAGTTTCTTTCAGACAATCACAGATAAATACATAAAGTAACTTTCAGGTCTTGAAAATACTATATTCAGAATATGTTTTACTTAATAGGAGTTCTACCATTTTTATTAAATAGCTTTTTATTTTAAATGGAAGGGAGGGATAGCATAAAAAGAGAACAATAAAACTGCAACATCAAAATATCAAACCACTTTGGGACTTCAAAGTTGCATTACCATCTACATAACTTGCATTAAGCATTATTTTAGTAAAACCATTTGCTTCTGACTAGCTATATTAAAGAGTTGTGATAAAGTTCAAATTTACATAGCATCAGACATTTACTCAATGACTTTAAACAATTTTATCATGTATCTATTTTAATGTCTCAGTTTTAATTTGAACATACTTTCAAAGTACTTTAGTATCTCCAATTATACAGTTAAGCTTTAGCAATACTGTCAAAAAACCCCACAACACCTTAATGAAGGAAACATTTTAAATGATATCAAGAACAGCTTACCTTGCAATATCTCAGAGATTCCATCAAAGTCAAAAAGCCTACTGTTGCCTGTTTATGTATACCAAGAAGTTCTATTCAAAACAAAACAGAAAATTTGTTCAGTGTCTCTTTTAAGCCATTTTTTCTTACTTTTAAAATTGGTCAAGTAACAATTTTAGAAGTCATGCAGTTTTAACAACAATGGCAAATCATCAAGGTACAGTCAAAAAATGATAAAGGTTAAATAATTTCCCTCTGTAAAATAAGTAGAGCCAAATGGATGGTTTGAAAAGTTTATTGTTGACAATCTTTTTTCAAAAGTTGTTTGATTTAGTACAAGATGCAACTTACACCAAATTACAGTTACATGAAATTTATGAAAGCTATCGTGGAGGGGAAAAACCATACATATATATGCATATATGTATTTTTCTTCCCTTACCCAGCCTTTTTTGTTTGTTTTATTTGGTTTTGTTTTGTTTTTTTTTTAAAGAGTTCCCTGTCCTTATTTGCCTTAGTCACTTCACATTCTGCATAAACTCCCATAATTTTGCAAGCAATAGTTTTGTTAGTGGGAAAGAAAGCATTCACTCCACTTGATTTTCCTTACTGACTTCCACTTAATGCATCATACAGCTTTCACAGCTGTCAGGAGTAGCTGAAATATTTATGTACTACTGATTGGAAGAGCACTTACAGAGCTTTGTTTGAGGCTCTCTAATAAAGAATGAGACAGTATTTAAAAATTCAAACTTACAAACTAGCTATAAACATAAAGTTATAAACATAAACTAATTGTAAACAAAGATTTGAAGAAACCCTGGGTTACATATACATCATTTCAACAGTGCAAGTACACTCACACTTGTCTGCTTGGAACAGCTCTGCTAGGACCCCAAACTGCCTAAACAAAGAGCACCATATACCTGATCCTGCACATATACATGGGAACACACACCATGATCAACTGAACAAAATCTGCCTTTCCTGTTCTCAGAGAACACGGACTGCCCTCTGAAACACTATTTTTTTAACATTGATCATTTATGTAGAATAGCATAAAGCTATCTCAGCTTTATCCATGGGCTGAAGCCTTCAGGACCACAGCAAGTGAAAGAAGCTATACTAAATTTAAAAAGTTTCTGGACTAAAAAGTTTACCTCACTGAATTTTGCAACAGTGCAGAACACTTATACTAATAGTTTAAATTTTTCCTCTACTGTTAAGCAAAAACCCCACCCAACTCAAAAAAAAAACCCAAAAAAACCCAAAACAAGAAAAACCCAAATCTTACAAACACTAGCTTCTTTACTACCTTTATGACTTGAAATTACAACTCTTTCCTTAGAATTTTCACCTACATGTATTAAAAGGCTCTCTTTGCAGTGCAGAATTCCTTGATATGAAACTGTGCTTTCAAGGATTCTCTTCAGACTTCCTTGGAATTAAGGAGTTTGGAGGTGAACAGACAACACTTCACAGAACCCCATTAGCCCACTGACTTGAGCTGTGTTATAAATTGCTGTACATTAAGACAATTCACCATTTCTTTGAGTTAAGGGCAAGAGAGCCAGCCCAATTAAAAAAAAATAGTGAAGGATCCTTCAAACTAAGGAATAGCTACTGTTCAGAAACAGCATATTTATATGTGCAGTGAAGGGAAACGAATGGCAGAAGTAAGCAATAGTATGTTAAAGAAATTTAACATTTAATCTCATTTAATACATCACATGTATTAACAATCACTAACAAAAATCAAGGTACAGTTCAGTCTGCTAAACAAAGGCTTCAGATTTAGAAGCTGATATTTGGAACAGAACAGGAAAGTAATATATAAATAATATTTACTATGCAGATAATGTTCCAGAAAAAAAAAACAACAACACAACAAAACAATAACTAATAATAATAAAAATAAACAAACCAAAAAAAAAACCCAAACCAAAACCCAACAGATTATTAAGTATTTTGTTTCCCTAAGAGAGAACTAGATGAGAGCTTTGATTTATATCTACTGAGAGCTGGGATCCTGACTACGACAGTGGTCCCAGGGTGTGAATACCCTGAACAGAAAGTAGTCAAGACAGATAGATCATGCACCTGAAAGCTATTAGGTTAACTCTGGCCTGTAGTCACTGGTCTACCCATGCCTCCTTCAGAATTAGTCAACACAGAAGACAGACACAAAAGCAAAAATTACTCTAAGGTGATTTACAAGGAAACAAAAGTAGACTAGCTGTCCTAAATCAAAGTTCAGCCCTGTGAATATCCTCACTCCACAGAAAGAAGAGATCTGGAAAAGATCTGATAGTTAGACCATCTACGAAAATGAATATGCATGTCTCTTGTCGGAAAGTCAGTTCCTCCTTTTCTGAATAGTACTTTTGCAAAGTACTCAAATTTCTAAAAGAGGTAAAAATTGGAGCCTTTAAAAAAAAAGTCAGGCCCAAACTAATGATGGTTTTAAAAAGTGATGATTTTGTTCCCAACTCTATCAGAAGATCGCCACCTAGGGACAACCCGAAATAACACAAATCCTTGGTACTCAAAAAGCCACGATGGCATTACCTGTATTCATATTAAACTGCTACGCTAGCAGTAAGAATGACAGTCTCCCCACATCTTCCTATTGTGAATACATGTGGCAAGAGAGGAGATCAGAATAAGAAGAAAGGTTTAAAGGGGAATATGTAGATTGTCAAAGAAGAGGGATCATTTCACTGGTATTTGCACCAGTGATGGCCAAGAACAATCCAGTTAATAATTCCTACCCTATTTGGAAAATAGGCACTCCTGTAAGAGTCAGAACTCTGAGTATAATCTGCCAACTATTTGGTAATTCCTCAAGTTTGTACTTCAGCATATTCTTTGTCACTGATGAAATTACTGACAATAAATTTAAAATGGTTAAAAATAATTTTAAAGATTTATTTATTAATTAAAAATCACTTATCTAAACAGCTGAGCATCTTAATAAAAATGTCAGGCAAGTGCCCTTTTGAAAATTCAGTTTAGTAAGTGTGATTACTTATGGTAATAGCATCACCCACCCATCTAGCATTTATCCTGTTCCTGCATTGCATTTTCACTGTTGCTTCACTGCTACCCCTGCAAATATACCATGAACCACATCACATTCATGGCTTACTGCAGTTCTTTAGCACAACCTCTGCCCCATGCCCAGGGATCTTTCCTGCCCCTCAGTTTCAGGAGTTCACCCACTAATTACATGTAGCCACAGAAGTGCCTGAAATCTTTCCATTATGCTTACACATGACACAAATCAGTTCTGGCAATCATCTCTACAAAATACTAATGTCAAACCTTCCAACTTGAAGTTGCTTGCCCAGAGGAATTTAAGAAAAGTAACCAGTAACCAAACCAGAAAAAAACACAAAGAAATATAACTTTAGAAAATTGTCAGCAAACACACTCAGTTCTTGTTAATGTGACACCTGCAACCTTTCTGCATGAGAAACTCATAGCAGTGGCACAAAGGAAGCTGAAGGCTGTGGCTGAAGAGTCAAAAATATGGGAGAAATGTTTAAAGGAGAAAAGGAAAGACAACAGAAGGGATTGATAGAGAAAGGAAATGTGACAGTGTATCCAAAATTCAGTCTTGTTTCAGAAGTCAAGAACACTAGGTTCTTCATCCTTCTTTTTGATAAACTACATGAATGACATTGTAATAGATGCTGATTATAGACTTAACACAGTGAATAAGCTTGTTCTGATAATAATTATCCCAAGGACTTCAAGAAAATAGAGGGTTCCCAACAGAAGTTAAGTCCAATTACTTGACTGGTGAAAAAAATAACAGGCTATGTAATACCAGATTCTTAAAACATATTAAAGATAATTTTCTGCTCCTCTCATCATCCCAGAAAGAGACAGATGTTTCTATGGGAGTTCTGGTTCTGGATTTTTAGGGCAGAACTGACTGAGAAACTAAGTGTGGACTATTACTGTGTATGAAGAGAGTTTGTAGTTCTCAGAAAAGGCAGAAATTCCAACGTGGATAACTAATGAGTTAAGTTCTACCAGAAAGATAATCTGAAAGACAAATGAGGGTATGAACTGCAAGATTAGTTTTTTCTTTAAAAAAAATATACTAAATTGCAGAACAGCAAATTATCCCAATGTAAAGGAAAGCTACAACAACAATTCTGACTGATTGACCATAATCTAAGAACAAAAAAGAGAAAAATGAAAATACTGAAAAATACTGAAGAGAACATACAGATAAAACCAGGAAGACTAATGACAACAAATGCCAGTTAGAAAAGGAAGGGGATAAATGGCAACAGTGTTCTATAGATGCAGTACGAATCAGGGTTGGAATTGACTGATAAAACACAAAATGAAATGATACAAAGAAAATACAAGTATTCAAAGCCATTTTTGCTTTAATTCAGAAAAAGGTAAATGATGTTGTAGAGTCAAGATGATTAACAATGAAATAATGGTACCAGCTATAAAAAAAAAAAAAACATAATTGACTAAAAAAATGCAACTATGACAGACATGTTCAAGCTTGCAGATCCTAATGAAACTCATTATATAACACATAAGGAGTTAGACAAAATAGATCTCTGAACTTCACTACCTTCATTAAAGATTACCTTACCTATTTATTAAAGGAGGTATAAGGAGATTAGAAAAGGGAAAACTGGATACTTACCCTAACAAAAATAACAAAAAAGGATAGAGGAAAAACACGGAAGAAAGGATGATTTTAATCTCTAAAAGGTCTTGAAACAAATTAGTAATCCATTGAATGCTCTAGGAAGGATAAATAAAAAAAAATAGCAGCCAGTATAGGCTCATCAATAATAGACTGCAATAATCCAATCTGAATGCCCAGATTAAGAAAGGGTGAGTATGGAATCATAATCAAATGGAATTCTAAAATCTTGAAAGAGCTCATACTACTCGTTCATTGTCAGATCACCGCATTTCAATTCAGGTCTTGCATGGATCAGTCTTCAACCTCAGTTCAAGTCAGTATTTTCAGCAATGGCAGAGATGATGGAAAGTGCTTGTAAAAAAATGCGCTGATGAACCCAAGATGAACTTTGTAGAAGTAGGAGAGAAGATGTGAATACTTTCAGAATTCAAGGCATTCCTGCTTTCAAATCATCATCTCTGTGAGATGAAATACAAAAAAAAACACAAAAGCCCCCTAATCTTGGTGGCCCTCCACTGGACTTGCCCCGCTATGTCAATGTCTTTCCTGTACTGGGGAGCCCCAAACTGGACACAGCAGTCCAGAGGTGTTCCCACAAGTGCCATATAAAGTTGAAGAACAACTACTTTTCTCCACCTCCTGGCTACCCTCCTCCTAACGTAGTCCAAGATGAAGCTGGCCGCCTTTGCCAGAAGGGCTCACCAATGACTCAAGTGCAACTCACTACCCTGTCTTCCTGACATCACAAGGAACTTGGGTCCTTTTCTGCAGATCCATTTCTTAGCCAGCCAGTGCTGCCCTGGGCTGTTGCATGGGCTTATTCCATCCCAGATGCAGGACTTCTGTGAATTTCATGAGGTTCCTGTCTGTCCCCTTCTCTAGCCTGATGTGCCTGCTCTGAATAGTGGCCTTGTCTCCAGTGTACTGACCAACTTTCCCTACTTGCGGAGACTGCACTTCCTTCCATCATCCATTGCAATTTCAATCTGTAGCTGACAATCCTGTATTCACTGATACTAACATCAGAGATTTTGTGCAAATATGTTTTCCTTCCATTTGAGGTCTGCTTAAATCAAAGGGCAATGAATTAAGAGACTATTGAAACAGAAATAGAGCCTATTCCAAGTCTGTAGATCAGCATCACACAGGATGTAAAAATTATGAACAAGCTTAAACTAGAATTAACTTACTCATTCCTGAACATTCTCTGTCTCCATCCCACACATTAGAAACAGCATGGCCCGTCAATAGGAGGTTAATTAAGCTTTGGCTATATAACAGAAAGAAACAGCCTATTAAAAGAGACATATAATTTCTGAAAAGGTGCTTATCGCTAACAAATGAAAAAAATACTCTATTACCTGGACAGCTAAGCAGATATTCTTCGATTATATTCCTTTCATTAGTGT
This sequence comes from Chloroceryle aenea, assembly GCA_013399075.1. Taxonomy (NCBI): domain Eukaryota; kingdom Metazoa; phylum Chordata; class Aves; order Coraciiformes; family Cerylidae; genus Chloroceryle; species Chloroceryle aenea. The sequence continues at coordinate 130,973 of VWZY01001792.1, forward strand.
CTACTTGTAATTCAGCAATGTTAATATGATCTCCACTCTTTCAATCAACAACGTGATACAAAAATGTAGCCCTAAATTTGAGAATTATTCCTCTGAAAATTTGGCAATAACAGGAGCATTTCCTCAGAAATGAGGCAGTAAACAGAGTAAGCAGTGAAAAAAGCACATTATGTTGTGGTGCTTTTAGCTATTACTGAGTTTTAATTCAATCTATGTTCTAATGTCAATAATTTCCTGAAGAAATTATCAGTAAAGAAACATAAAAAATTAGCTCACTAACCTACTTTAAGTCGCAGCAACTGTAGTTTGCAGCTTACCTTCCATGACCGTAAACAGGATCTATCAATGGCTCAGTTGCATCTTCAATTTCATTTTTTATATTTTCAATACCCTGCAGAAAAATTACAAACATTTTTGCTCTCTTGAGGAATTAACTGCAAAATTTACAACAGAATGCAATAGTTAAACATTAGAAGGCTGATGGTCTTATATGAACAGACATCTAAGCACACTTCTTTCCCTTGGTAAGAAATGCTAGGAACATACAGGGAAGGATGTTTCCAAATCTGTAATTCTTCCAGATCAGAGGTGCAGAATGTGGGGGAAGAAAAAAAAGGGCTGAGCTTTTCAAGTTTTTATGCTGGAAATATACTGCAACATGATTCAAGACACCATTCCGTTCATTTATCTAGATTTGACTTAGTCTTAGTTTATCAGTTTGGTATTCACCTTTCACAGAAAAAAAGAGTTACGTGATCAAACTTCCTCTTAGCAGAGAAACAAAACACACACAAAATACCAAACAATCCACAAACCTTTGTCAGTATTACAGAATACAGAAAGAGCAATACTCCAAATCTGTTTGTCCACACTGAGTATTGATCCCAAACTGCATCCTTCAATTCAGGGAAGCTTTTGAATACTCGTTTGCTAAAGGGGAAAAAAAAAAAAAAGCAGAGCTTATTTAGATGAAACATTTGAATAGTGTTACAAAGTACAAACAAGAACAACTAATACTTATCATGAAAATGTCCAAGTAAAAGAAGAGTAAATCTGGTGTTATTCACAGAAAGGCACAGCAGCTGTTGTGGAGTTACTGTAACTGCCATAGAGTCATTTGTGTTTACCCCTCAGAAGAAGATAAACAATTCTGGAGCAATGTGCAAGAATGAACACAGTTTTTATATGCAAACTCTAACCATGAAGTTACATTTACTTGTGAAAGAGCTGAGTGGCTTGAACCAGTAATCCCACAAAACGCCACTACTGAAATTGTGAATTGTGAACCTCTGCATTATATAATGTTCTGAAAGCCATTCAGTTCATAAACAGTGGAGATAAAAAACTTCTACTTAACCAGGAAAGACTATCTTTCAGGCTTTCAAAGTTATTATTACATTCCCCATGGCAACTGGATTTTGTTAGACTCTAGGTTTGCAGAAAGCAAACTATTCCAAACCAGTACATTACCATTTGGGGAAACTGGCTGTGTAAGAGTGTTGCTGCCTGAATGATAAGGGAACACCAGGTGATAGATAACATGTTTAAAAAGGAGAAAAACATAATAAAAACAAAGAAACAAAAAGATCCATCAAGATTCCAGTGAAGTAATACACTTTCTATTTCATGGGACAGTTAGAGCTAGATACTGCTTTTCAGAACACAAAAATCAGTTTTTATTGAATAATTCAAACTAGATCACACTCTCTGCAGATCTTAAACACACTTAGGTGTATTATTTTCTTTTTGATTTCTTATACACTTTCAGTATGTCTTGGTTATAAAAGAAAAAAAAAAGCCTGCAAAAATGTATTCATGAAGGGGTTTACTCTGGCTAACACTTGAGCTGTTTAAACTACTTTTCATTAGTGAGTATACATGGTATACAAAGTATGCAAGGCAAAGTCAGTTCTGAAACCCACCACTCAGCTTGCTCTGAAGGCATCTTCCAGAGCATTCTTTTCCAATGGGAAAGGCTGAGAAAAACTGAAGCGGGTACCAAAAGTCCAAATATTGAAGGAATGAAAAGGAGGGTGGGGGAGGGCAAGAAATTAATATTTTCATCAGGTAAGGTTACGAAACTTTTATATTCTCTTTCCTCTCAATTACAACAGGTTTGAAGAACAACAACAATTGCTACTGATACAATAACCAGTAGTTATTTCAGTTACAATGAGCAAAGTTTTCCATCCCAAGTGTTTTTTGAAACTCTGTTGCTCTATGTCCTCTTTGGGGATTTATTTGTACAATGATTACAGCTGTTCACTGAGGGGGGGGGAGCTGCCAACCTTAAAGATAAGCTCACTAGAACTGTAAGCTGTGTATTTACACCCCAGTAAGAGAACAGCGTTTCAAGTATGAAACAAAAATCAGTCTTGTTTCTGAAACATTCTTATGTTTCTTATGTTGTCTCAAATCAGGAAAAATACTAGATAACAATCAGTATATCTCACAAGTATTTCAGATAGAACCACCTGTGTATAAATACTGAGGGTTAACATCTTTAACTGAAATGTGACTCTTAATTAGCTGTGTTCATATACTCGAAATGCACAAGTTATTTTGACAGTTTCATGCATTACATTGCTCCAGGTTTATTTTAAAGCCTAATGCTTATGCTCAAAATGATTTAAAGGTTACAATGTAAAGAAAAGCTACCAAAACCCCCAGATCAAAACTTGAAATCCAAGTTTAACCTGATGTGTAACACACAGAAAGTTCCTCAACATACCCATTCCAGGGAATATTAGTGTAACTTCAAAATATTGTATTTTAAATGTTTCAACATATTACTTACTGAATTAATGCATGAAATCGCTCAAAGCCAAGCTCTTCGACAGCCAAGGCAGCTATACACAAGAGACACTTTTCAGCACTACACATGGCAAAAAAATGACACAAGATACACACAGCAAGCTAGTATACTTTCAAGCTTTAACTATATGTTAATTTTTAATCCTCCCTTGACATTTAAATTTTTTTACTGATTTGTATAAACTCATTCACTGCACCATTAAGATTCCACCATACAAATTAGTGAGAACATTTCTATTTGGACTAATCAGTTTCTTAAAAGCACAAAGCCACTGGAGTGTGTGGCCTTGAAAATATTTGTCAAATATTAAGCTGTTCATTTTGTACAAAATGTGGCTGTCACAAAGTTGTCAAGCATATGCATAGTATATAGAGAGTTTTGCAAGTCAACAAGAAGTATTATTTCCTAGAAAAGCAAGCGTGATTATTTGGATCATTTTATCAATGTAGGTAAGCTGTATTTTTTCTTCAAATACACATTTATGTCACTGAATTGTTCCCCCCTTTTTTAATGCTTACTTATTGTAAACAAATGAGTTGAATTATTCTACACAGTGTTACACATTCCGATTTTAAATAAATTCTCATATTTTTTTTAATAATGGATAAACAGCCTTCAAATTATTGTCATCTCCGAGACAGAAAAAAAAATACAGCATTAGTGTCTTCCCAAGTTCAACACAGGCTTTATACCTTTGCTGCCCTCACATTTCCAAACCAAGGAGATTAAATGAACTTCTAAAATTATATTTTCTTTCATCAACAGTAAGTTATACTCACCAGTTCTGTAATTCTCAAATTGTATAGGCATTCAAATATTAAGACTGTATTAGTCTTTAGAGCCCTCCATGTCCATAAGGACTATCTTCCTGCTAGTAGAACACTATATAAAGCAGACAGACCTCCTTTCTGATAAAAAACACTTAATGATGAATATTTAAATAACATCAGATCATCCACCTGATGAATTTAACTGCATACAATTCATTAAAGACCTGAAGCCATTAGGGCTGCTGCTAATTCTTCCCACAAGAATTCCAGAAAGGGATTTTTACACCCTTCCTGATTCTACTTTGAAAAATGCACTTGATTTGCTTATGTGCAAATACAACTGATTCTCCAGCAACAGAATACTTTCATTATGTACTTCAGAAATAAGGCAGCAGTAGTATTAAGAGTGTTTTGTCTTTTGAAAAACTACAAGGAATTGCTAAAATTAGGTTACCAAGAGTTAAACTAGACTTAAGAAATAGTATTTTTAAGACAGTCTTAAAAATATTAAATAATAAATCTAAATTGCAGAAACTGCTACAAGAACTAACCTTGGTCCATGAACACGTGTTTTTGTAAGCAGAAAGTTAGAGGGACTAAATCATATAAAGCAGATCTTTGAACCTGGGAACTTGCACTACTACAGCCAACGCATGGCCAACAATGAGTCACTGTTATACACCACAAAAGCAGATGAAAAATGCTATTGCATTCAGTAAGTGTGCTCGAATCCACCTTTTGTTCACACAGCAGAATGACAGGCAGTTTCATTCTGTTACTACAGAACAGAGTGAAATGTAAGAGCACTACTATTTGAAACAAAGGGAAAGACGTAGAAGTCCTAAAAAGAAGTGTAGTTATACACAACCTAAACATGACTAAATAAAGACACTGCTTAGTGGAGAGAAAAAGAACAAACAGCAATAGAATGTGAGCTGTATAGGAATTACAATTGTATAGTAATTCTTTAAAATCATACTCTATTATACTCTGTCTAAGCATATTTCATAGCTTTATTATAAATATATTTTCATATTCAATTCCCAAATAGCAGTAGCCTGCCATGTGAAATTGTATCTGTAATACTCCCCCACACACGTTACTCCTATCAACTATGACAATGTTCATTTCTATTTTTATTGATTACAGCAACCAAGCAAGAAATAAATTTATTCCTTTGCACTATGAGTAACAGAATTCTGCATTATTGACAATACCTTCTCCACCTATGTGGCCCAAGCCTAACCAGGTGAGAAGCTGGTCTATAGTTAAAATGCAAGACAAAAAAGGAAAAAAAACCCACCAAAACACAAACCAATCCAAAGACTAAGAAATGTATCTTAAATCAGAAAGTGTATTACATTATACAGGTATGGTAAGCTACTGTTAGAACTGCAGAGTACATACAAGAGCTACATTCTGTGTCTAGCAGTGTACACAGTATACGAACAATTGAAGAGATTAACACTGCTCATGACAAAAGCACTGTTCATGGTAAATATATCCTGCCCTTCCATGCACATTCCGTGGTATTAAGGCCAAGTCCAGAACTTGTAGACTTGTACAGAAAAATAAAAAATGTAGATATGTAATAGAATGGATTAATTCATTAAGTGTTAGTGTTGAGAGTAATTATTGAGTGTGTGTTTAAAAAGACTTTCTGCTGAACTTTTTCTACAGTTAAAAAGTTCTTTAGAATAAAGCAATGTATTAATAAAAAGAACAGTAAAAGCATATTGATAACTAGGCTTTGCTTCACTTTTTGTTCAAAGGAAACTTCATAATATGAGCAAGAGCTTCAGATACAACTGGAAAATCCAGTGAAATTAGGAATTTAAGAGTTACAACTGCCTCATTATTATCTTGCAAGGGAAGATTCTTTTCTTTTTAAACAGAAAAGTTTCTGTATAATAATTAAAAAAACCCAACCTTGCTCACTTTGGAACTCTTATGTGACGACCTAGGTTTAGAATTAAGTGACATTTTTACTATTATTGTTTGAGCCTTCTAAAGCACATGGAGCATTTGATAGCAGCAGATGAAGATGACTTGTAACATAACGAGCTCCAGCACTACTAATTTCTATAGCTAGCTGCACACATATAAAACTACTTGTACAATTCTTACTTTGTAGTTATGCCACAAACTGCCGAATAACATATTCCTTCCATCAAAAGAAGGCACCTTTGTAAGTATGTTCTCATGTGAAGGCTTTTTCTTACTTCTTAAGGGACACATTGGGAACAAAAACTAAAAGAAAAAGAAGCTTATCTTTTAACATGTTAGGTATCTCCTATTAAAAGATTCATAAATACATATCTCAATGATCATGTGTGAACAGAGAAATTTTCCATGTTGCTGGCTCCACAGCCAGTTAGATTTTACTGGATGCCGTATCTCGGAGCAACAGATGACATTCACCAGATCCTTGATATCCAAAACTAATGAAGGAATCAAGAAACTTGCAAAAAGCAGGTAACTGAAAAATTCTACTCTACAAAAAAAAATGTGTTATTCTCCTAGAAGGTGATTTGAATAAACTGTTTTGGTACTGATCAAAATCAAACAAAGGGAAGAAGGCTACTTCTCCATAACAGGGGATCCAGAATATTTTTGAACAGATAAAAGCTTTACAGAATCTCCTACAAAAGCTCTTCTGAAATAAAGCAACAAGTGACAAGTTAAAACATTCCTCCGGTGTTAGGAAGCATGTAGATCTTTCCAAATTAAGGACACATCAGATCCCAATAAATTTCAAAATAAAATTGAAAAGATATGGAAATTGCTCAAATTGAAGAGAAACGTGTATGTTAGAACTCAGGTGATAGGCAGCACATTCTTTAGAAAGGATCAATGCTTCTAATTACTACAGACAAAAACCCGTCTGTTGCTAATGGAATCACAAAGGTGAAAACCTCATCTATGTGATAATAAAAAGCAGTGGCAACTCAAAAACAACATAATGCTTCACTGAGTGATGAGTAATTTAGTATAGAAATACATCTTACACGGTTGTTCCTCTTGACGACTAGACTCTGCAGGACTTTCAGAAATACTAGCAGTTTCTTCAGTTGTTTTTCCTCTTATCCATGTTGCCAGAGAGTACGACTCGGTATTATCAGAGCAAGCCATTTCCAAAATATCACATAATGTATGACAGAGAAGGTTCTTCTGCTCCTCTTCTGAAAGATCAGAAACCTACATGAGTTCAATTGCTGCTAATCAATATCTTATATAAGCTACTAGTATCTTTTTTCTACATTAATGTTATCTAAATAATTAAGCTTATTACTTTTATTTTATTAATTATTAATGCTAATTACTGTTTGACTATACTAGACCAAAGAATTATAAAGCTGTCTTTAGAAAAATGTGTTCTAATATGATTTCTAATCCATTCCCTCTCCTAATAATAGATTTCAATCAAATATTTATAAAACACAGAAGTACTATGGATAGGCATAAATCTCACTAATGGCAGTTCAGAGACATGGACCATACATACTGTATGCCTCATAAAATGGCATGGGAGCACACTTAAACAAAAACAAAGTGTAAATTATTTTAAATACTTTGTACTAGGACATGCTTTACATATATTTAAAATGAAAAAAAAAAAAAAAAAAAAGAAAGAAAGAGGTCTCAGTACCTGGACAGTCTCTCCAAGTGGACTTCTCACTGGTAAAAAGCCTCTTCAAAAGGAATGCCTTTGTTATGAAAGGATAAAAATAGTATTAAAATACAAGACAACTCCAACTTTTACATTATGTCACAAGCTCTAGACCAAAGCATTTTTGCATGATACTAGAAAAGTTTCAAGCTGCCCGTTGTTCAGCACGAGGCCCCGAGCTTGCACTCTTTACTGATTTTCCCATTCAACGTAACTACAAAGGCGGCCTCATACCTACGTTCAGCATCATTGAGTTTGAACCTCAAGTATGCTTCAACTACACAGAGTGCACATTTACATAAGTATCTCCACACTCACAGGGCTGCAGTAATGGAGATTCAAATATTTTGCAATATGACTGATGAATAATACAAAACTCCAGTCACTCAGACAAACCCCTTTGGTAGTTCAGTTAAAAAGCCCACCTCTTTTATCCACTGAAAGTCATAATTCACAGATCAGATTAAAGGAAACCAACACATCCCCATATCCCCGATTTGTTTTCCATCAACACTTATCTTGCAATTAAAAAAAAAAATATTAAAATGCCTGAAGTTATAGAGAAAGAACAATAAAGAGCAAAGTTTGGGAAGCAGATTCTTGGTCTCTCTAATTACTCAGTTAGATGCTGTTTTAAGTATTTGCACCTTAAAAATAGCTGCTCACCTTTCACTTCTTCCCTGACAGACTCACCCTGTTCTCCCATCAGAGATCTTTCACACACAGACACTCTACATCTGATTTTTAGACCACAGAACTAGAAATAATAAAATATTCTTCTATTGATTATTTACAACCTAAATGAATGGGACTCCTTCCTGTCATAAAAGTCTTCTGGTGGGACAAGTGTTTAGAGTGTCTTGAAGTAACCATAACAGAACTTTTATAACCACATTACACACACTAGAGATGCAAATAATTCCATTATGTCAGTTGTCTGACCCAGGTACTTTCCAGTTCATGATCAGATTAGCACTGGTATATAGCTTTAATATGTCCCCTATCAGTGGACAGTGCCTCAACTCAGACCTAGGCATACCTGCAGAATTTGATTTCTGTGTAAGAGAAGTCAAGAGCAGGTTAACAGAAAAAGTAACCTGGCCCATGTCTGCCTGTCTCTATATAGTGCTCCTAAGAGAATGAAGAGCAGTCACAGATTAGACAAACTGCTCTGGAAGAACAGATCCAGTTTACAGGCCAGATATCTGCAGAGCAGTCAGAAATGCCCCAGAAACAGCATTTCAAAGAGCACGCACATAGCCTACAAGATACAATGCAGTTGTACAGTTGGGTGAGTGTATCTGAAGCACAAGTGAAATCCTAAGCACATATCCAGAACAAAATATATACACCTGACATACTATCATTATTCTGACCACTAGGACTTTGGAAGTGTAACATTTATCCTTTCCTTGCACAGCAGACAATCCTAGGTTTGAAAATCAATTACTTCAATATTTTTAACATGCTTTGCTAAAGCAGCCATTGTGACACAGATACTCCTTCTTAAAGACAAGGAATTTGAAACATGTGAAAAGATTAGGATCATATTTATGATCTTTTGCTTCTCCCCTTAATACTGCATTTCCCACTTTGAAGTTCTCTCTGCTTGGACCAAAATGTTGCACTTTCACAAACAAATGCACTTCTGCAAAATTATAGTTCAAAATCAGCCCATCTCTGCCATTTTACTGAGGTTTTTGTCACCTCCACATTATAATTATGAAATTAAAATACAACTGATCTGCAAAATTTTAAGATTTATTTTAGTTACACATATATAGAGAAAAGAACAAATTTTGGGTTTACTAATTTTAAATCATTCCTATAATAAATGCATCTGACCTGTACAGGTGCAATCACTGCACAAGGACCACCTTCAAATTGTTCTAATGCAGTTGATTCAGATTCACTGAAGACAAATCCTGTCAGATGAAAAAAAGACTGTATTTAGTGAAAGATGCAAACAAGCACATGTTTATGTATTCTCCTTCCCTAACAGAAATGACACCTGATCTATTCACCTTTAAAAAATACCTAAATGATCAATATTTTTTCCCCCCCGACAATGCATCAGAATGTGGTTACACCAACTAAAGAATAAGAGTCATAAATACAGATGAAAACACAGAAATTAATTATTTATGTCAACAAAAAAATCATGACCACAAAGGGCCAACAGATAGGTCTTTAAAGAAAAAATATTTTTAACAATAAAACTGTCATTAGAGCACATGTGGCTGGATACTTAAACCATAGTTTTTATTTTTATTATGGTTTATTTCTTATAATTAATTTAAATTTTGCTCGTAAGTGATAATATTTTGTCTTACACATGTAAAAAAATCATCTTTGGACCTTCACTAAACATGCTTAATACCTTTTTGTTCCCTATGAAGGTCACAGTATGGCTCTCACTGATCTCATTTTTGACCCATCAGTGCCTCCTATTAAGACTGAAAGATGCTGAGTTATGCAAATATTCACTCATAACCACTGAAACAAGCCTCCTAATGGTGTTCTTTCACAGATGATACACTGTATTTACTGAGATGCAAGATCAACCGTTTTCCCCCTTGATCTTTAATGTATTTGTATTTCAGAATAATCTTACAGTTACATAATAGAGCAAACACCGGAGCAACTGCTACAAAATTGTTTGTTACCACCTTGCCCTTAAACCTGTTTTACACAGTGATTCATAGCTTGCATTTCCCACAGATCAATCTATGTATGTGGACAATTACCTCGATGAAGCTAATGCACAGCAACTGACAGTGCGCGATATTCTGCATTATTCTTTTAAGTGCTGATCAGATTGTGTTCAAGTGACTATTTCAGTGTAATCTAGAAACCATGCAACTGTAGTCAGCAACTAACCAGCAAGCACAAGCAAGTGGTGGCAGGGAGAAAGGGGATACACATGCATATTTTCGCAGCACTGTCAGTCACAGCGGCAAGATGATTCAATGCTTCTTTCCCATAGTTCCTCCTTTTGACCAATTCTGTACCATTACATGCTGCCACATCAAAAGCTCCCCTAAGCCCAGTTGTGAATTTGAACCGGGGAGACGCATCCCTCCTGTGCAGACTTCCACGCATGACAGGAACATCATCCCAAGTAGCACAAGTGAGGACTACTGCATGCTTTACAGGCCATATTTCATCACAAAAATGATAGCTGTTCAACAGTAATGTGATTTTTAAGTTTCTTGGGGTTTGTTTTTTTTTTGAAGATGGATCAATGTAGCTATAGTTCTTTAAAATAGGGGGGGAAAGGCAGGAAAAAATGGGGTTTCCCTGTATCTGACAGAAGGCTCCGCTTATTTGGTTTTTTTTAACTGAATGTGCAAATATGCATTACAAAGATGTATTTTATTTCCAAAATCCAGATGTGTGTCAAGCCTGCATACTTGCATCCAGCATCACCTAATGAACAAAGCTCCATTAATCCATACTTCAACCAAAGTTTGCATTACTGTCATTTCACTCCCTTGTTAACATTCCCTAATAAGAAGTATCTACAGTCCTCTAGTTTGTGCAGCCTTATCATATTAAAAAGTAAGTCTTCCTCTACTGTGAAGCATTACTGCATGCAGTCTAAGCACACTGCAACAACAGGGTTTTTTTAGTCATTTTAATGATTTCACCACTGCAGGAAAACAACATACTTGGATGTGATACCATTAAACCACACTTATGAAATCTTGAATTTGTTTCACATTCTTCGGGCTTCTTACAGAAAGCATGAACTGTCTCAGCTTAAACCTGCCCTATTTTCAAAACTGCTTCCTAAAAATAAAATTAAAAAAAAAAGAAAATAAGAAAATAGAGTGTGATCCACCAAAATGAATACAAATTTGAGATAGATGATGCAAAATTGATATGACACAGAATCTGACACGAATACAACCCCAGGAAAGAAAACATACATAATACCTAAAAGATTCTAAAAGCTGTTAAGCTTTTAAAAAGCCATGGGCTACAGGGATGTTGGTCTTGCTCTCTTCTTAAAAACTTCTACAAAATCTGAAGTCAGCTCAGGTAAAATGTCAGAAAACAAAAGTCTGAAGTCCAGCTGGGTTCAAGTCTATCTCAGCCTGCAGTCACACCTACTTGCCTTTTTTGCTCTCCACAGTAGTCACACCTTGGGCAATCTCTATAAACACACAGCAACCCCATGCCCTTCCTTTAGATTGACAGGAATGGCCTGGCTGCCCTTCAAGCTACCAGCAAAGATTATCATCTCTGATCCAGACTAATTTCTACTTACTCTTAACCAGTCATATTTGTCATATGACTCTTTTCACTCGAGATAAAATTTCAAGAGCAAAATGGCTGTAATGCTGCCAAAATAGTATTTTTTTAAAAGAACTAATCTGCCTGCCTTTTATCCATGAGTATAATTATCAGCATTTACCTATAAGGAACATGAATTAGTATCATCAGCATTCATCTTCCTTGTCATTTATAACCCTATTAAATGCTCCATTGACCTCATTTTTTCAACATCACTACTGCTCTACTGCTTTAACCTTTGAAGGGGGGGTGTGGGGTGTGAGGGAAGTAGATCTAGATTGCTGTTTATAATCAGTGTATTGCCCAATATGAGGAGTTAGGGTGACTATGATATCCCTAAATCTGTCTTTCAATCCATTGTCCACTAATTGCAAAACACGAGGTTTCATTGTCCTTATTTCCCCAAAACTTAGCATTTGCCAGGGCCCATGTTTCTTTCCTTACCCCTAATTCTTAGCTCTTTTACAGGCAGTTTACCAAAATGAATGTATGACTTAGCTACCTACCCTTGTCTTTCATCTAATACTCCACATCATAATGCAAAGCACTACAAAAGCCATTCATTCTTCTATTCTGACCACACCACCGCTCTCCTGCATCCTTTTATTATTTGCCTACTTCTAGTAAAAAAAAATAAAATAAAATAAATTTTAAAAATCAACAAAACAAACTTTTTTTTTTTTTTTTTTATATCCAATCTATTAGTAACACTGGCATTTTACAAAGGACACTGTATACCCTTCAAAGGTTTCACCCTGGGCAAGAACCAGTTCTAACTGAATGAGAGAGACAAGAGAAGTAGCTAAAGGCATGTGACATTAACCACATTACAAAAAAACCCAAACCTTCCTCTAACTCTGACCCAATCTAGCTACCAAAATTCTGCACTATTCTTTTTTTTTTTTGTCCTGTTCTCTGCTGAGAGAGCCTCTTAACATGGAACTTCTTTTTCTCACCATGAAATTTCTTTTTCACTTTTGGGTTACAAGAACTGCCCGACAGAAGTGCTAAAATAATCCATTATTACCCAAGTACACGGCTTACAACATGTCTTAATGTTTCATCCTTTCTCTAGAGCTGGGTGTAGAATGTTAAGACACGTTTTGCATATGGCTTTGGGTTTTCAAAATGTATTCTGAAATTTCTGGGGAGTGGGACCCCACACAAAACAGCTTCCCTTCCTGCCCTCCCCCTACCCAACCCCCCCAAAAAAGAAGCATTTACTACAGAATATGACAGCAAAACTCCACTTAATGGATTATGGCTAAAGAGACAGGAAGCCCTGGAAGGGTTTGAGGAAAGTATCCAAATTACCTGGTAGGCTACCACTACATCAGGCCTTACGAAAGGTCTTGTGTCCTTCCAAATGAATTCGTTATTTTAAGACAACTCCACATTACAAAGTACATAAAATAAACATTTCAATCTCATACAGAATAGAAAGGGATTTTAGTCTAAAACAGCAAGTCAAGGTTATTTTCTCTGCAAAGTATTACCACCCTAAACCAAATAAGCCACTCCAAAGAAGGAAACAAGAAAAAATCCTAGGAGTATAAAATGGTGAACAGAAATTCTTGTCTAGAGAAGGCTCTTCTCAGCAGCATGTCCCCAGTGTTTTTCCAAAAATCTACTGTTGTCTCCTTTTTAACAGTAGCATGGATAGTGTTAGCAAGAATGACTGCTTCCTGCTGGTAGAACTGGCAACATCTACTTAACCTGGAGCAGCACCTGCTACTTACACAGGAGCTCTAAGTCAGTCGTCATCAGTACTACTTTCTCTGAAGACCTTAATGTTTTTTCCACATGATGTGCAAATTCCTGGAAGCAGGTTTGGCTTCTAACTTGTACTTAATTTTTACAAACAGCTGAAAAGAAGTCCACGGACCACAACTGGAAGACCATTCGCCAAGGTTTACTTTGCTAACTGTGACTGGCATCGGTGAAGCAGAAGCTTCAAAAGCAGTTCTGCCAAAAGACTTGAAGAGGCAAAACTTAGAGCAGACAAGCAGCACATGTAGGCAGAGGTGAGCCAAGAGGTGTAACCGCTTCCTCTGTTTGCACAATCTACACTTGTCTATATGCTAACTGTAAATATTCAATTAAAAATGCTTTTCTTCCTGATTAACTGTCTCCACTGAGCAATACAGAACTCGGGAGACAGAAAACAGACAAATGCAAATCTTCTATACATCATAGTCATCAAAATGTAAAAAAATAATTACATAGATATCAATGAGCATTTATCTCCTGTCACCCAAATGAATTAAACATTATTAAAGTCAAAGGAAAACTTCAAATTACTACTTCTATTGAAGACTTTGAAGAATAGTAAGTGTATTCCTTTTGTTCAAAATATATCTGCTTGTCTGGTAAAAATATTATTTCCTAGTAACCCTGCTTTGATTGTTGTCTAAAAATACTAGAGCTCCCATGGCTTTATTAAAAACAACATTAGAGGATCTAGCTCCTCAACCAAGGATATAATAAAAGCCTACCAAGGTACTAGACCAGAGACAGAGTTCCAGGAATATAAAAAAAGGAAATCTTCAAGGAACAGGGAAGAAAAGGAGAGTTGTCAATCTCCTCCCCCAGCTCTCAACTTGGAAGCTGGAAGAGGATCCAGGTAAAATGGATCTTTTTATACTGTATGTTATACGTACACACACAAACAAAATTAATAGTTTCATGCTATGCCTCTGACATTGAAGAGCTGTTTTGAAAAGACCGTCCCATGTCTTACTTTCTAAAGATCAATGAGAAAACACCTTAGGTAATTCTGAAAGGATGCTGCACTCATACCGGACAGACATTCACGGTTGTGTACACCTGATGCCACATGCCTTAAGGATAACACAAAGAGCAGCTTTGTGAATGGAATTTGCCTCTTCAATCAATGAAGAACATCACTCTTCACATGTATATGTTTCTTTATGGTTCAGTCCTCCTAACTCTTTCCCAAGCCATCCTATCTATGCCAGGAAACATTTAATTGCAGACCAAGATTTTGCACTACAGTCCTTTGTGTGCTCTTTGAGGATTCTGGTAAATGGCATTCATGAGGTTCAAACTGCAAATTCTGATGCAGTCACAAAGACCAAAAAAAACACCAAACATCTACAACAAAACACCACCAAAAAAATCCCCAAGAACTGCAACGACAGCTTTGCAGCTATGCCTTTGTTAAGTCAGGAATCAAAACAATTTATTTAAAGTTGCCAGTGCAGCGAAGTGAGGGAATTGCTGTCACTAATTTCAAACAGCATACCCACGTTAGCTAGGTCAATTCTGTTAACCGTCCACGGATCGGCCGGTCTTCAGCTGCGATCAGACGAAATTGATGGTTAATGAGTCTGGTGCTGGTGAGGATTCCCAGAACACTGCTATCTTTACCAAGAAACCAACTAGCTCAAGTCTCACATTTTTCAACACTCCCCATACTCTCCACTTTTCTTTCCAAATGTAAATTATAGTTCTTAATGTCCAAAGGGTTTGAGAAAAGATAAACAATATTAATGAAATAAATACCAGTATTGTCACTACATTCTAAAAAAAAAAAATAAACAAACCACAAACAAAAAAAAAACACCACACCCAAACAAAAGACCACAAAAAAAGTCTCCAAAGCACAAAAAAATCTCCAATACCAAACGAGTTGTTTGATACTCTCTGCACACAAGATTAGAAACAAGGGTCTGTCTTTTAAACTGTGAAGTCTTTGGAAATAATAAAGCTTGATTTTTCTTTACTTAGCTAGGTGTTTTTTTTTTTTTAATTTCTGTATCTTGATTATTCAGTGTTGACAGGACTCCTCTGCAATAGGTAAATGGTGCAGAACTTTTTCAACAAAACAGAAACTGAAAGCTGAGTAAATGTATTACACTGCTACACAAGACTCACTTTTCTGATACCCAGCACAAGACCTCCAAACAACACACTAAGTTACTGTCACATGTTTTTACTACACAAAATTGATTAAAGGGGATACAAAGAAGGGAATAAATATAGAAGATACAGATACAGGACTCTCCCTGAAGACAGACAGGAGATAATAGCTCTTTTCCAGGAGCCACCAAGAACACAAGAGGGCTTTTCCATTCAACTTTTCACAGGATCACAAATGTGCAGCATTACAACACACATTTCAATACATTTTGAAACTGATAAATTTTCCAGGCCCGCCTAAATTCGAGAAATTGGAAGGAAATGGGCAATTTTTTCCCCAAATATTTCTCACTGAGTTATCTGAACATGGGGAAAAAACATGTGAGAGTCTGGTAATGTACTCAGTGTCTGACAAAGGAGAAGCTGTGCAGCTCCCAAATCAATGTCAGACATGCATCCACTGAAACTAGGAAAATGTCAAAACTCATGCTAAAAAAACCCAAAACAATGAGCAAAGAACAGAGAACATCTTTTTGTTTCTGCCAACTTCACCCTGAGACCTGAGTGCATTTAAATTGGAAAAAAAAAAAGGCCAATAAAAATCTATATATTCCACTATCATTTGTGAATTTTCTCCAGGCTTTAGGTGTGTTTTTATTATGAACTTCACAATCATAACAAGAATTCTTCAAAGCCCGTAGTAATTTATAGTGAAAGCTGTTATTCCCTTCTTTCAGCCAGGACAGGTACACAGATGGAGAAAATTTTTATTGGCAAGTCTGTGCACTACACCTTGCAATTGTAGTCTTGAAAGAATACCAGAAAGACTCCATCAAGAAGAAACTATGTCTAGGTTGCATAGTTTAAATATGGAAAAAACTTAATACAAATAGTCCTGTTTCTACAATTATTGCTGCTTTTAACACTTGCCATGTCCTAAAGAAGGTGTGCACCTGCTTCAATCACCAAAGAACCAGTTTGAAAAACGACTCTGGGTCTCTGTCCCAAGCCTCTCCCCTACTTTTCCTGTCTTATTTGTGGCTCCCATGTTCTTCACAAAGAAAAACAAAAAACAAAAAACAAAAAACACACCAACTTGTGTTCACGTTTACACAAGCTACGTAAAATAATGGCACAAGATGCTGCTGAAAAATAGGAAACACGTTTCCTTCCCTACTCCTTTTAAGCTCCTTTGAAGATCTGGGGCAAAAGACGCCAAACCGCAAAAAATATTACTTAGTAAGTGAAACTGCTGCATCATTTTTCCCGTGGGCCACAGGCTGAGTTGCCCGTGATAGGGGAACACGAAAGGATACAAGCACCGCTCTATCGCTGTCCCCGTCCGCAGAGGCGCGGAGGGGCCCCTGCCCCAGGGAGCGGCGCTTCCCGCCCCTCATGGACTCACGGACGCGGACAGGCAGGCGANCACTGTCAGCCACTCGGGTGTGAGGCCGGTGCCTGCAGCCAACAGCTCTCTTTCGCCTTCCCTCCTCCTCCTCCTCCGGGGCTTCGCCCTGCTGCTGCTTGCGCCGCCCCTTTGGGTTCTGCTCAGTACGGGCAGCCCCTAACCTCTTAAAAAGCCGAGCGGAACTGAGTGGCGTCGGCGAGGGGGCTGTGGCATTAGAAATGGTGGCCTTCTAAGGCTCACTGTGAAGCAGCCGGTAGTCGGTGTAAAGGCTCCTGATCTCGCGGATAGGCTGGGTATGCCAAGAGATGTCAGGAATTCGTAATCGTAGCAGTTTTAAGTATTTAGAGAGTTTTATGTTGTTGTTGTATAGTGTCTTGTGGAAGTGCTAACCTAATGTACAGGTAAAATGTAGTGCTTGCATGTATATATGAGATACATGAAATGAAAAATGAAAGGTAGGCGTATGGTTTTCTTAAACTGTTTAGGAGTGGTGTTAGATGCACGTCCAATGAACTTGAAAAGATTCAGATCTGGAAAATAAATTTGGTTTATGTAATTTAGTAAGGATTTTTTTTTTCTCCAGTAGGAATTCGAGAAATAAAGACTGGGTATTTTTATTAAAGGTAATTGAAATTTGAATGGGAATTCCTCATGGAGGCGATGTGGTCAGGGTGTTAAACAAGATTAACATAGACTTTATTAAAATTCTTCAGAAGGGTGGCAGCCATAAGTACTGACAAAACTGTGTCTTAGGAAGTGTTTCAGTCTAAAGTTTTTCCAGGTGAAACTATTGCATATGGAAGTTAGAATTCTTGATGTGACATACAAATGAAATAGAGCTGTAATGTGCCCACCTACTTCATCATACACTTACTACTTCTGTGGATATTGACTACATTGAGACTGTTACATGTGCAGTCCTTCTGAATTAAGTATGAAACAGCCAATGTGAGGGTGGTTTGTCTGCTTTCTGACGTGTTGTACCACAAACTGAGCAGACGATGGGGTGCTTGTACTTCAGATTTTTAAACGTTTTCTCAATAGATACTGACAAGGCATCATTTTCCTTCAGTAGTGATTAAGAGAATGGATTCTGGATACTTAGGTGATACTTAGAATGGACACTTAACTGGTGTTCAGCATAAAGAAAAAATAGCTCTAAACAAGTGAAAATAATTTAATTTTAATTAAAAAAATAACATAAATCCTGTTCTGTACATACTATAATAAAAGCCCTCGTGTTCTTATTTTTTGTGCGTTTTGAATCAACTGTGCAGTAAAGTCCAAAATTTCTTGCAGATGTAATACTTTTGGAGTTAATACTGGCTATAGCAGGTTTGAAATTGTACACATGGCATAAGCAGGAGAAAAATACCAAAGGATATTATGCAGTGTTTTGAATATACCTTTGAAATACTTGAAAAATTTCAGGGAAACATGTATATCAAAATAGTGTGGTGGTGCAAGCATAAGTCAGCTAGCTCAAGGAAGTTCAGAATATTCATTTTTAGAAAGGTTTTATGAGGAGGAGAAAAGATCTGCAAGTTTTAGCCCATCTCCTCAAGCTGCTGAGCTTGTTCTGAGGAAGAACTGTAGGTTGTCATGAGTGATGGGGGTGCAATCCAAAAAGTTCAGTGAGCAAGAATTGACAGGCGAAGGCTCTGTAAAAGGGTGCTGAACCAATAACTGGATGGTGGCCACTGTCGTGTGGAAGAATTGGATGGCACCACCCAGATGCACCAAAAAGCTGGAAAAGCTCCTCCCCTCTTCTCTCTGCATGGGATTGTCATGTGTGAGTCATTGAAAGAAAGTTAATTAGAATGAGAGTGCCCTTTGATGTCACAGGGCGCAAACGGGTGTCACAGCATGTTAGGGGTTGGAAGGGACCTTGGAAATTCAAGTCCAACCCCCCTGCCACAGCAGGATCATATAATCTAGCACAGGTCACAAANTATAAACATTTCTCAGATCTCCTCTCAGTCTTCTCCAGACTAAAGATCCCCAGGTGTCAGCCTTTCCTCATAAGGCACGTGTTCCAGTCCCCTAATCATCCTTATAGCCCTCATTGAAACAGATGTAAGGAAAAGTTCAGCCACAAACTTGTGAGCCAGAAGGTGTGCTGCAGTTTAATGCACTCTAAATAAGAGGTTTTACTAAACAGGTTTTACTTTCTCATTGCAGAGTGAATGAATGCTAACAGGAGAGCTAGCTTCCTGTCAAGTTAAATTGAATCTATTTCTAACCTGAGGTAGAATGGCAAATAGCCACGTTTCGGTGTAGAAGTGGTTTTGTTGTGTAGCAGTGACAGTGAGGTTTTAGACTGATAGCCTATGTTGTGTAAAACTTATTTCACTTCTAAAATGTCTTGTCAGCTACTGGCTGTTGTATACCTCTGATATTGCTAATTTATGCTGTATAATTTGAATGCAGATATGAGACGTGTATTCGGTGTTACTCTACTGACACAAGCAAAGAGAGTAATGAGACATAAGATGCAAATTCATTTGATCCATCTTGATTTCGTTGGCATACAGCATATGAGGTTCAATATAGACAAATAAAAATCAATGAATCTGGGAACAGGGGAGCAATTTGGGGTATATGTGCCAACCGGAACAATCTGCCATGTGCTGGTTAGGGAAACCATTAGGAAATTATTTTGGAAATAACACTGAAATCATTAGCCTGAATAATACAAATGGTAAAAGGCAAGCTATACTCAGCTGTAGCAACTGACACTGAGTACGAGCGAACGAGACTGTTGATGGCATCAGTTATGACCTCTCGCCGATCAAACCGAAGGTTTGGGCGTTCATAAGGCAGTGATCTGTTGCATATGCATACCAAACAATTGGAATGAACAATGTGTGTGAATTTATGTAGGTAGTTGGTGGCAGTTAGCGATGAGGCAACTGAGGAGGAGGATTAGGAGAACAGCCTATGAAAAAAATGGTATTTTGGAACCAGGAATGTACTGGAACTTCTGTTTATTCAGGCTGTTGGTTTTGTTCATTGAGGGAGAAACCAAGAGAAACCAAGGACACGGATACTGCATTTCAGAAACAGTGTATGAGGATTGCAGTCTGAACAAAGAGTGTGCAAATACCAGCACACTAATACATGGAAATAGTATTTTCTAGAATTGTGAAACAACTGTACTATGAAGCCAGGCTTTCATGAAAGATAAATAAAACAACTGACTTCTCTGCTTATTGGATCTTTGTCTCCTTAAAATGTTTAGAGGTATGCAAATCAAGAAAGATTAAAACCCACTGCTCTACAGCATTGCT
Organism: Chloroceryle aenea; assembly: GCA_013399075.1. Classification (NCBI taxonomy): domain Eukaryota; kingdom Metazoa; phylum Chordata; class Aves; order Coraciiformes; family Cerylidae; genus Chloroceryle; species Chloroceryle aenea. Next base: position 151,107 of record VWZY01001792.1, read on the forward strand.
TGGTTATATTCCGAGTAGTATGCACAGATTTTGACTACTTTTCCAAAGAGTTTCAATTAAATGCACGTGTTTTCTTTTTCTTATTTTTTTTAATGTTCGACTGCCATCATGTGGTTGATTTGGTGACTTAACTTTCTTTTCTTTGGTGACTTCACCTCAAATATATCTGCAAATTGTGGGTTTTTTTCCTTCTTAAATAATTTTCACTTTTTTGTGTGTTTGTTGTTGTTTT
>VWZY01001792.1:151378-210527 GCA_013399075.1 Chloroceryle aenea
TTTTTTTTTTTTGTTTGTTTTTTTTTGTGAACAGCTGTTAATTTGCTCTGGAAGCTGGTTTGGTGGTTTTGGTTTGTTTGGGGTTTTTTTAGGACAACATAGCAACTACTGCTGTCTCCCTTCTATTCCTTAACTCAAACTCACTTGGTTTAGCTTGATTCTGTGCATTTCAGTATGTAACATCTCAGAACAGTTCACTACACAGAAAGAGAAAGGAAAGAACATAAGCACATACTCTCTATGTCTGCAGCCCCTTTTGATTTATTTCATGTGGTTTTTAAGGACTAAGCCTTGAAAGTTTTTGGATTAATTGAGACTTTATGGGCTTACTGCTATAAACTGTTGACAGACGGAAATGCAAGTTACAGACATTGTACATTTCTGCCAGACAAATCTCAATAAAGTTAATCTACACTGAGATAGCTTTGTCTTAAAATGCCTTGTCTGGCTTGTGTGCTAGGGAAAACAAGTATATTAATAAATGCCAAACAACTTAGTGCTTACAGCTCCAAAGGGAATTACAGTAGCGGTGTAGAAATAAATTGTTCTGACATTAGGAAATAGAATTGAGCATTGCAAGTAAAGTTTTCTGCAATTTCATTTTCTGTTTATTCCCTTCTTTTAATCACCTCATCCTCCTCCCCAAACCAAAAATTCACTCCATCATGTCTATATAGAAAAAACATTGTTAAGAAGTTGAAACATTGTGGTGAGCTAGAAAAGGCCATTGAGACAAATCACAGAAAAATGTTTAGTTGTCTGTTGTTTGAACCTAGCATCCTACAGAGGCAGATGTACCTGGACTTTGTTTATAGTGCAGTATAAAGTGTTACTTACCTCTTTGCTCGCAGGATGATTTCTGAGAAGGAATTTCTATATAAAAAGTCTTACTCAAAAGTTCCTTTTTGTTTGGGGAATACAGATTACAAAATGCTGGTTATTCCTTGCATTGAAGCAGGGACTGTGGGTAAGCAGTAAGAATGGGTTACATTGATTCTTCCAACTTGTTCTCAGTAAGAGGTAAATATAATTCCAGTAGCAGTGATGACAAAGTGGTGGAGGAGAAAGACACTGATCCCTGTTTTTGCTTAGGTCACCTAGTGAGTCACTCTATGGAAGAGACATGAACACAATGTCGTGCTTGTCTGTTTAGTGCCTTGAACTGGGGTTGCCTGGTGAAGGAAGAGGCCCCACAATCCAGAGAATGGGCAGAGTGAGTTGCTTTTTGTGAACAGGAAGATGAGAAGAGAAATTAGAGCACAAAAATAAAATTCTTCAGGTGTCAAGGGACATACTACAGCCCTGAGACCTGCAACGTTCATATTTTCTTGTCTTAGGCTTCCTTATTTTGATAAGAGGGTAAAATGTGTTATATTTTGACCTGTGTGTCAGCACCAGATTCTCTGAGATAGTAGACTCAAAGTCTAAGAAACGGAAAGCTCTGGTCTTTTATTTTCTCTTTTTAATGGATGAATTATTGCTATATTTGATTAAGTTCTTAGAGGACAAACTCCTACTGAAATTATACAAAGAGAAAATGGGCAATTTCTTAGTAGATATTTGCCATGAGAATCTCTTGATGAGACAAAACAAGCTACTGATTGTCCTAAGCATATTAAAGTTTGTGATTGACCTCCTTGTGGAATGGGAAGGAATTCCTGGACAATCACAGCTTCCTATGGTAGCCAGCACAGCAAGTTAAAAAAAGAGTTCTTTCTTGCATGTATATATATATCATATCTCAGTGCTATTGGCCATAGTTTGGTCTTAGGTAATCTGTTTAAAACTGCTGGAGCTATAACTCATTTGCAGAAACACCCATGAGTGAATACTCCTATATTTGTAGTAGAAGCTACATCAAAACATAAGAATTCTACTCACTGTTACATTTCATTTAAGATTTGTAACTGTAACTGGAAAAAAGTATGACAGGAAATGGACTTTTTTTAGAAAGAGTAATTTATTCCCTTTTTGCAAGTTACTATGGCATTTTCACATTATTTAAAGACAAGAGTCCTTTTTTCCCTCCCAAGGCATACTGAGGTTTTTCTCTTATTTTCAAATAAAACGATTTTACAGAAACAGGTAAAATTTAAAGGTCCATTATTGTTACATGGTTACTCAGTGTATGGCTCCTAGCAAATGCCTTTCGATTATGGGCTGCAATTTTTTATTATTCTTTTTTTTTTTTTTAAAAAAAAAAGGAAAAAAAATTGACATTGTCAAGAAAAAATCTGTAATTACTAAGACCATTAGGGAGATAATTAAATTAAGAATATCAAGTCTCTGGCATTATTAGTTACAAGTAGCTCGGACAAGCTTGGTAAGACATGAATGGGCTCATAGCGTGCGGTGCAGTCATCACCCTCTGCTTATTCATAGACTTTACCTCACAGTGACAATGTGCAGAAGAAGAGATAAAATAGATAAGAAGAACTAGTAATGCAGTTAAGTGTTTAAAAGGCACATAGAGTCATCAATTTTAGTAATGTGAACTGCATTTCAAACTGAAAAGTAATTTGAAACAAAAGACTGAATTGTTTGATTTCAGTAAAGCTGAGTTAATTGTTTTGAAATGTTAAAAATTAAATGCACATAATTTCATAATTTAGTTGAAATCAGACAGAAAAGTTCCAGTTTTACAAGGAGGACTGTTTTTCTGATGAAAATTTCATCATAGTATCAAGACCAGCTCTATTTTAAATCTTGGAGAGACTGAGGGATATTAGTTAACTAGGGAAGTATTGTTTCGAAGCAGGTGATGTTTTGGAAGAATGCAGAATGAAGGGGTTGTTCAGATTGCTGATAGGACAAAATGAAAATGAGACTCAGAAAGGGGTTTGTACTAAAGAGACAGGAATCTCATTCTAAGTGTGGCAATCCAGCCTTATTTGCCCATTTAAGTGTCTTGCTCTCTAAATTATTTTTCTTACTTTCTCAGGTTTTCTGTTTCACATTCCTCTTTCCTAAAGGCCTGACAGTGGTACTCCTCTCTTCATATTCTCATCTCTTTCTCATGTATAGTACTTACGTTTAATGGCACTTGCCTTTTGTTTAATTTTCCACCCTTAGCCATAGTTTTATGTCCTTAAGTATTAATATAGATGTTACTGCTTTTTTATTCTTGGAACAACCTATTTCTTCTTCTATTGTGTTTTGTCATTCAGATCTCTTATGAAAATTCATTTATCTCTTTTCACAGAGGTAGCTGAATATCCTATATACTTTCATATTGATACCTTCCCTGCAAGAGTCTTGTGAGTTCCTTGGGCCTGTGACACATTTGTATCTGCAAAGCATTCTGCAAAAGTATCACATACTGGTGACTTTTTAAGAACACAATAGGAAGAGTGCAAGGAGAAGAGACTGACAGGGAGCAACCATGTTGAGAACAATGGTTTGTTTAGAGGAGATGCTGGGCACTATTGAGAATAGCACCATCAGATGAGTAACCTTGGGGAAAAGGAGGTCATGAGTAAGGAACTGAGATGGGTCTTTTGTCAGAAGATAAAGTCCTATTCTCTCTTTATGGAGTGTTATCATGACACCAAAATAAACCATAGGACTTTATACATAATTATAACTTGTCTAATGCTTACTCTGTAGACTTTATATGTGTGAGGCATGCGCTCAGGTTTGATATTCTGAAGAATGCAACCAGCGGTTGTTTCAGATCATTGAAATGAACTGATTTACAATATTTGAAAAACATTCTGCCCACTAGAGGGTGGTGTAGTTCTTAGAATACCTAGAATAATGCTACTTAGTTTAACTAAATTCAGTGCAAATAAATCCTCGGCACAATCCTGTGGTTAAGAAATTAAGGGTCAGGGAGCTTTGCTGATTTATAGCAGCCGAACATCTGCTTTGGAACACACAAAGTGAAGGATTTCAAATTTATGATTTCCCACAACAACCATGGCTTGTCCCTGTTTTACATACTGTTGGCATTTTTACTGTCAACTTTTATTCTTGAACATATAAACAGATTTATTATTTTTTTCTTTGCTTTTATGTTTCTCAACTTGAAAAATTATGCTGACATTTTTGTTTGCTTCCCATTTTCTTACTTTCTTTATAACAAAAGAATACAAGACTAGTAAAATCTAATGCCCTTTCTTCTGTCATTCTAAGTAGCAATTGATAGGCAATCAAAGCTTCAAGAGATGATTGTGATCTAGAACTGTCTAGATGAATTATGAACATATCATCAATGCCACATTCCTCTCTTAGTTAAAAACTGTGCAGATGAACAGGAGCAGTTCCTCAATACTGCATTCCTCTGTTAGTTAAAACAATCTATTCCTGAGATAAAATACCATGAATGATTCATGATCCTTATGGACCATAACTGCAAGTACTAGAAAGGGTTTTCTTTGAAATTCTGCCATTAGATGGAGAGAAGGAAGTTTCTCTGTTTTATACAAATCCGTTTTTCTTTGTGTTTTATGAAACTATCAATTCCAGAAAGGTCTGAGCCTATTAAGGGGTGTGGGTTTTTTTTGGTCGGTTGGTTTTTTTTTGTTTTGTTTTGTTTTGGGGGTTTTTTTTGGTGTATGTGAGGGTTTCTTTTGTTGGTTTGGTTGGTTGGTTTTAGGTTTTTTGTCCTTTTTACTTCCCTTTTGCCCCCTTGAAAAATATTAAATAGTTTTAGGTATTAAGGTATGCTTTTAGAAAAATAGTATGAACACCTGAAAAGTAAGGCTGAGAACTTCTCATCCAGCATGACTGTGGGACTGCTGCTAACACTGCTGTTAAAAAAATAGCAGATAAATCTACAGTGTTATGGCAACTCTCATCTGAAGATGACTGTCTGTGAAAAACAGGGGAGACAGTCTGATATTCAAGCATCTTGTTGAGTTACTAGAAACGGCTGAAGTTGAAATGCTTGTTATTAAATTGTATGAAACTGGTAGTGTCAGAACCTGTTCTGCAATTTGACATATGGTACATCCTTGCATAGTGTTATACAAAACAGCGTTACTTGGAGTGCATATGGATGCGTTTCAAAATCCATTAGTCTCTACTATCACCCCACCAATTTTCTTGTTTTAAAATCATGCTAAGCAGTTAGCATTAGTATACTTTCTGCAGCATCACCTATGTAGAGAGAAATACCAGGGAAGCTTTCTGCTTTCTCTGATAGCTTCATTCTGGAGCAGTGCAACTGAAAGCAAAACTCAAGAACTTGTCAGGAGCTGTGAATGTAAGTTTGTGCTACAATGAATTGCATGATGACAGAGGGAATGTTTTTGGCTTAGCACCTCTTTCATGTGACATTGAAAAGAAAAATGAATGTGCAGCTTAATGTGGCAAAAGTTTCATCAAAAATTGTTCATTTTGGACAATTAGTGGTAAGGATGTGTACACTGCTGAGCGTCCAGTGTTGTTGCATTTGCATGAGAGGTTGCTACACTGACAGAGCAAGCAGAAATCCTGACTCTTGTTTTTTGAATTTCGGAGGGCACCGTGTCCCCAGTGAGCAGAACACCTGGGGACAGAGAATTTTCCTCACAAAATTTCAGAATAAAATGCAAAGCCAGCCAGGGACTGGTAACAGCTTCACAGGTTTTGATTTTTATTTTTTTTTTTCCTAATTTGCACCCCTTGAAAACAGTTGTTGAGCATCTGGACAAGAGGCTGTGACTGGAAGTTAAAACATGGGAAACTCCATCCCAGTGCAAGGAGAAAAAATTTTGCCCTGAGAGTGGTCAAATGCTGGAACAAGTTACTCAGATAGGTTTTGGAATCTCCCCCTATGCAGAGACCTCAAAATTGACTGGACACTGCCTTCAGTAGCTGGACCTACATTGAGGAGGTGGTTGGTGTAAAGGTCCTCCAGTGATTCCTTCCAACCTAAATGATTCTAAGATATTAATTACATGGTAGTCATTGAATGCATACAGACTAATGCCAGTAAGAGCAATCAACCTCTTTTCATTCATATTTTTAAAGTAGAAAGTAGAAGTTAATGGAGTTTTGTTTTGAAGGGGACAAAGCAACTAAAATGTAATAAGAAGAAATGAGTTATGAATTGAGTCTTAGAAGTGTGTGATCAGTATTATAGTCCACCTTGTCTCTGTCTTGATATTTAATTTCATACCTTCTCTCTTATAAGATATTCTTCGAACTTCACTTTCTCTTTGCAGATAATCATGACACGTAATTGTGCACGCTGATGATGATCCATCTGAAACCTAGACTTTTGCTCCTCCCAGTCTAACTGGAGGGCTTTTCTGTAAGTTCTGATTCCCAGTCTAATTTTATTGATTGTGATTATGATTATGAGTCTATGTATTCATACTGCTGAGAGAAGTTTACTGGTATTTTTTGAAGGCTCATCTTCAGCAGAGAGGTGAAGTCATTTTACTGAAGCTGAAGTGTCTTGAGTCAGCAACTGTGTACAGAGATACTGTAAGTTATATATTGAGTACTTTGATTCATAGCTTAGCAGTTTCCTACTTGAATCCTACTCTTGGCGTCTTCCTACCCCATTGCTAGCTAGAAAATTAACATGCTTTGAGATTTCCCCCTCTGACAGTCCAGCATTTGTAATCTTAAAAAAGTAAGGTTTGTATGTAGGCAGTGATCAGCACTGGGGTCATCTTTGTTCCTTCAGGCTAATGCTCCAGAGAGGAAAAGCACCAAGACAAAACCAGTGTGCAATATATATTCAAGTCTAAAGTCTGATTTCAGATAGGTTGACTGTTGCACATTAATAATTTATTTGTTTCTAGCCTTTCTTAGTTTTCTGGTTTCTAATATTTTTTCCTCTCCAAAGTTATATATTTCTTGTATCAAATAATTTTATTCAGAAATAGATGGTAGCTATAGAAACAATATAGCTTCACTATGGGATTAAATACACAGACAGTTGTGGGTGAAGATGTATAAATCATAACAGTGTACTCTATCAAATTCCATTTTTATACCCATAAGACGAGACATTAAGTACAGTTTTTACCTTGTAAAATGAAGCAAGGGAAACAATAAGAATTTATTGCACCAATAAACAAAAGGAAAGAAAGGGAATAGAATTTAAGAAATAATGTACTAACTCAAAACAATTCAGAGATGAATATTAAATATATACACTATATATCTAAAGCCATTAAGTTTAATAAATAACTTGGAAGAAACATTGTAAATCACAGGGCCTAGTTTAGTTTCCATGCATTGTTGTTTTATGTAAAATCAACCAGGCTGTATAGGATGTAAGAAACTACACACAAGGAAACTACAGAGCATGTTTTTACAATGCACTCTTTTCAGTTGGGTTTGTGTAGGTAAAGACTATGAAATAATAATGTATCCAATGTTTCCCACATTGCCAAATGTTATAGCTACCTTGCTGTTTGCCTGTAGATCTTGTAGCTGATTCTTTTGCTCTTTTTGAGATTCTTAATAGGCATGGTCCACAGCATTTGATTTCCCTGCTTGACTCTAGGTTTTGCTATTTCAAGATTAATATTTTACATTGCTGAACAGAATTAGGATTCAGCACAAAAATTTGTTACTGACTTGTTGGGAATTAGGTCAGGTCTCGAAGCATGATCTCCTGAAGTATGTTTCTGGGGTATTTTTCAACTAAAATTCAAAATACATTTCAAAAGTATTTTCAGTTGACACCTTACTAAATCTTTTGCCAGCAAGGTTTTCATCATCATGAAAATATATTAGCCTCTTATATCTAAGTGTGCATGGTAAAGAAATAGTGCCAATTTTAAGTCCAGAGAGGCCCAAAGTTGGATGTTTTTTCAATAAATGGTTTTGAAGGGCTGCCATTTTTCTATGCTTAGTCATGAATTGTCAACAAAACCTGTCACAGAACATTTTTCAAGAGTTGAAGTGAAACAGCTTTTACGGGGGGAACTTTTTAAATTATGTCCTATGTAGTCACGTTTTGTAACAGTCACCCAAATACTAGTAATATTTCCCTAAATTAGAGACAGTCTCTTTCCTGTTGTAGAATAAACAATATAAAAAGCTTGGTTAGGATGATGTTGGTAATGTTTTGATGCTACATGCCAAGTACATCATAAAAGTCATCTTCAATCCCTGTCCAAATTTCTGTTAGTATGAAACGGCATAAATGCCAGTGCCAGACCTTCAACCTTGTGTTAGCTTAAGAATCTGGCAAAGATTTGCCAGATGCTCTTTCAGCAGCTCATCTGGAATACTGAAGCAATAGAAACTACTTGATCTTTTGAAATATAAATCCCTGTCCCAATATCTCAGTACAGATTCCCATTATTGTATGCTGTCATCATCTATGGAAGTTTTGGATAGAAATGCTTCTTCAGGATTCTCAACAGTCAGTTAATGGGGAAGAGATCTGCTTTATTTCACATCTAAAGCTAACTGAGAAGCTTTACTCAAATAATTGCCCACCTTCAGCTCCAACTGGAGTTGAATTGCTTCTCAGATCTGTACTGTATGCCTAACAGGAAAAACTTGAAGATTGCTCACCCAAGACATAATCACCCTGAAGTGATTAATAATTGCCAATACCTGGTTTCAATCTGGAGAAAGCAGTAAGTTATGCAGCACTAGCTTATTTAGGTATTTGTATCATATATATCTGTCATGCAAGAACTGTTAGACTGTAAGGCCCTCTGAAAAATGGATTTCTCATTACACCTCATTTTTTGAAGATCCTTACTAGGTGCAAGAGAAACACACGACTGTGAAAGGGAAAAAAAAAAAAATCTAATTAAAAGGTAGTGAAATTGTTTCATATTGAAGGAGAGAATTAAGCCGGTTAAAGGAGACCGATTTCCTCAAAGAAGAAAAGAGCTCTAAGACTCAAGGTACCTCCAAAACTGGGGAAACATGCACAAAATCTGAAAACCTTGTTAGCATCTTGTTAGAAGAAAAATAGGCTACTAGTGTAAAGGTAAACTAATTGTAAGAAAAGTAATTATAGTTATGTTGATCTATTCTGTAAATGTGTTTAACTGTGTATTTGTTCTGGAGGTCATGCTTTTTTTGCATGTTTTCTCCACCCGTCTTAAGTGTGTTTTAAGGTTAACAAGGCATTCCTCACCTAAGCCTGTAAAGAATCTGTGAAGTGGGGCCATTTGACGTGTTAAAAAGTGCCCTGGATACCCAGCACATTCTGGGCATTGTCTGAAGTCTGCAGGTTCGTACCTTTTTTTCCCCCCTCTGCAGTAAACAGGCAGACAAGCCACAAATGTCAGGGGAAGCAGAAGTCTTTTCCATTGACTGTTGGTGACACTGAAGGGGCTCTGACGTGCAGTAAAGTACTGCTATGCAAGCTGAGAGGTGAAGATCCTAAGTGTCTCTTTTTATGGGTTTTGTTTAACTCCAATTACTAATGAAAAAAAAAAAAAGGTATTGTTTTGATCTGTCTGTACATCTTTCCTTCTGACTATCCCGAAAAACATTTGAATCCTAGAAACTAATTTCAAAAAGGTAATGAATTTTGACAAGTTCTGTGAAAATTGGAATTTGAATAGAGAAAATTTCCTTCAGTGAGGAAAAAACAAAGAGAACTGAAACGTTTAAGTATATATGGAACTTCTCCATGTGCTGAAACAGAAACTGTCTGGTCAGTCACCATGTGTGATGCCAGCCATTGCCCAGACAAACAGCTGGGATAAAAGCAGGAGCCATGGCAGGCAAGATCTGTGATATGTAACCTCTTAGGACAAAAGGACTCATTAATCCTGTTGTTCCTGTTGTTTAAGTCCTGTTTCCATACTTCAATGTAAAATATTTATGATTACAGTTGAAAATATTGATTGAAACAGACTAATAGATTTACTCCTTGTTTAGTAATGAATTTTACTATATTGTAGTTATACGTACATTTTTGGTTTAAATAACTTTTTAACAATAAGATGCTCACAGTGGGATTCTATCTCTTTTAATAAAAAAAGAAAGATAAGTGTTATTTTATTGTTTTCGAGTCCTATGATAGCTTCACTAAGAAGGTCTCATGTTTTTTTTTAAAAATGCCTTTTCGATCTGGAAATTTTTTTTTTTTTTCCTAATCACTGCAAACAATGAAACTTACTTCAAACATGACTACAATTCTCTCTCTATTTTGTATAAAGATAATTTGAACAGGAATTTCTTAAACTGGGAGAATGTGCAGGGTTTAGTTCTGTCACTTGCAGTACAATAACCATGTAATGTTATATTCTAGCACTTTGGTAGATGTAAAATACAGACTTCAGGGTCAGTTTGTAGAATGTATTTATCTGGAATAAAATTAAACTATGGGGAAGTTACTGCAATTTGTAAGGTTTCTTACTATTAAAAAAAAGGAGAAAAAGAACAAAACCGAGATGTTCTGCTACTGCTATTAAAGTGATTAAGTAATTTACAGTGCAGAGATCCATTTCCAAACTTAAGCCCTCAAAACAAACCATTTTTTTTCAAGAGAATGGGAGAGTACGTACAGCTCCTGGCTTCATTCCATTTTGATAGAATATGTCATTGATAAAAGAGAGTTCAGGCTTCCCTAAACCAATTAAAATGTTTTTGCCTCAGGTGGTAAATAAAAGCACATGATAGAACTAAAGCAGACTGGGAGAGTGGTAATCAGTACAGTAGTTCAGTATTGAACAATATTGAACACTGTAACAATAACACATAATAAATCATTTTGAAAGGTACATTGGATATATTTTTTTCAAGGACAAATAAAGTATACTCACAAGGATCAAAAGGACACCTTAGTTATTTTTATGTTCTATTTTAAAAATTATTGACAGTTCCTTTTTAAACTAGCATTAGCTTACTTGACTGCAAAATATTTCTGAAAATACTTTTGGGTACCGGTCAGTTTTATTGAAGGCTTTTTTCTTGGAAATGGACAACTGTAATGTTTCATTTTTAAGAGCACCATCTTGATTTTTATACATTAAATATTTTGATCTGTTAAATGTGAGATGCGTTCAATGCAGTTATGCTTATGCAAGCCAGTGGCAGAGTTCAGCTTTTGTTGTTGCTGTGCCATCTTTTCCTTTATACAACTGACTAAGAGAAAATTTCTATGTATTAGGAGAAAATTTTACTAAATCCATGACCATATTACTGGTGATTCCAGCAGACCCAGTGTTTCACTCAGAAGGATCAACAGGAATCCAGACTGTTCTTTTCATTTCCTTAGGAGGATCCTATGCGAAGGGTCAGTTCAATGCAGTTCATTTACCCAAGCCCAGGAAAGATAACAGTTAACAAGTGGAATGACAAAGTATTCTGAGAAAGAAATAGTCCACGTTTAGAATATTAATTATTTAAGCAGTGAGGCAAAGTAAAATTTACAGTATGACTTTTATGTTCTGATATTGAAACCAAACTATTTTTCCATTTTTATTGAATTGTTTTTTTATTTACATCACGCTTTTAAATGTAACTTCCTTTAACTAGATTATGTCCTTATTTTGCTAGTTATTGTCCATTTTCAATAAGAACTCACCCATTTTTGAGAAACATTTGCATCTTCCAGTGAGGTATATGCATTTAAGAAAATGAACTTAAATAATTTTCCTTTGAATTACCAAAATTTCCTTATATGAATACATACATGCTGAATACTTAAGAGACCTTGAGTACAAGCCTTTAGAGAGCCTAACTTGACCCCAGTGTCTGCAGTGGGACTGAGCGCCTTTGTTTTAAGCCAACAAATCTTTTACTTCAGTCACTTGCCTAATGGCTAAAACTGTGCTTTGCTTACTTGTAACCACTTCTGGAGGCTCTGCCATTTTATCTCTTCCCCACACACTGCAGGGTAGGTTTTTTGGACGATCGATTTCTACTGCAATAAATCAAAGCTGACATTCTCTTCTAGATTTTGTATGTCAGTAAATCACTTTTAGAACCATAAAGCTGCAAAATGTGCAGAAAACATTATAAGCATCTTCCTGTAAAACTGCAGCTCTCTGTGCATGTATCAGTTAATGACTGGAATATTGTATGGTCTTACTTTTTAAAAGCTACACTTTTTCCCCTTTGCCAAAGAGATTTTTGAGCTGAATTACAGGTGCTATGGAGGTAATTGAGGTCCCCATCATCAAAACTGAGTAACAGGAAAAAGTCCTGCTATCGTATTTGTATAAAATGACCGTTATTCATTAGATGCCAGCTTGTAGCTATGCAGTGACATTATGCTTAACAAAGAGATTCACGCTTTCTGCACCCTGTCAACTTTAGATGAACAAAAAAAGAAAAAAAGTAAGGATAAGGATCAATAGCAGTACTGATTAATCTTTCCAGCTTCTTGAAGAAAACCCCAGTGGTTGCAAAAATCACACTGCATAATTATCAATTTCTCTTTACCAGTCTCCATCTTTAATTCCAGCAGGTAGTATAAAGGTATGTTTAAAATGTAATTTGCATTTGAAACCAGAGTTGATTTTAAAAAAATCACATCAGATTCTTCAAGCAGAAAAATTCAGACATAGAAATGTTAGAGTAAAATGTAAAACATCATAATGCAGTCAATTCAGGGTCTCTTCATCATAGTAATTCGTGGCTATGACTCAACAGGACCATCGTTGGAAACATCAGATAGTGTTGACAGCTTAGCCAAGCTGCAGTGAATGGAAGCGCTGGTCAATGTCTCCCAGTAAAGGGTGAATATAAAAGTACTATTCCAGGCTGGAGCAAGGGGAGAGCTGAGCTGTGGTTGTCACCTATTTCTTTCTCCCGTTACCATCCCCAGGAAAACCCATGAGCAGTGAGCACCCTGTAAATTGTCTTCTGTAAACTGTTCTGTACTGAAACTTGTATTTGGCCAGTCACAAATAATTCATTTCTCATGTATTGAAGCAGCCGATAGATTAGACAGTCTTGATATCTAAAAGTTGTATTACACAGGTCATGACATCATCAGAAGTTCAGTGTTTGGTCCTGAGAGATCACATTACTATGAATATGAAATATAATACACATTATCTTGAATTATACCTGAATATTTTATTACATTCTTGAGTTGAGAGAAAAGAGTCACTGCAAACTGATAGTTTGAGCAGGCTGTGTCACTTAACATCAGAGCAGTAATCAGCTGAAATTTTCAGTTTTATCTGTGAGTTTTTGACCATGATTATGTTTGTGGGGGTTAGTTTGGTTTGGTTTGGTTTTTTGGTGTGTGGTTGGTTGGTTTTTATGGAAACTGTGTTGGTTGAGGTAAATAAAGTCCTATTGCTTTGTGACTAAATAGCATAACAACTAAAATTATTACATAGACCTTAGTAAGAATTCTAGAGTTACTTAATATTATTTAATCAACTTGTGGATTCAATCAGTGTAATAGTTTAATGCTGTATTATTTTATTTAAATATATTCATACTACTTACATTTTATTTTTTAGCTAAATTGCCAAAATATGGACTTTTGGGAAAGATGTGGTTTGTATATTTCTGTTCCAGATGCTAGCTTTGTAATTGTTAGAACAGAAGGTGGTCTTCATGATGGTGGTCTTGGTGTCCTCTTCCTCAAGAGGTGGAAGGTGGAACAGAAGATAAAACCTCATCCAAAGTGTGTTTTATTGTCATGATTTAACAGCACTGGGAATTAGTGACTGTCTGCTGAAGCAGTAAACAAGCTATACCACATCACAAGTACCACTGGTTGCTCCTGAGAATGCTCATTCTTGACATTTCTGAGGACATCCTCCAGAGCTGTCTGAGACTGCGTTTTTAGGTTTAATCTGGTGAAAATATGTTCATCTGTCCATTCATAAGTATATCACTGTCAAGGTATAAGCAGTGCTATATATGGTGTTTCTATTTAAGAAGCTAAAATGAGATAAAAAGTCTCTTTCCTTTTGGAAAATTTCCCTTTAGGCCAAGTCAATTTGACATTTCTTCACTGTCAAAAATTTACCTTAAAGTGCCAGGCTCTCCGGGTCAAAATATAACTGGGGTGCTGAGGACAAATTCTAGAGGACCCCAGATTACCTAAAAAAGTGTGGATGTTGACATAGAGTTATTTACTGTGTTAGCATACCCAGGGGGCCTGTGGGGATCAATGGGATGAAATTCAACACGGCCAAGCGCCAGGTCCTGCACTTTGGCCACAATAACCCGAGGCAGCGCTACAGACTGGGAGATGAATGGCTGGAGAGCGGCCTGGTTGAAAGGGACTTGAGAGTACTGGTTGATAAACAGCTGAACAGGAGTCAGCAGTGTGCCCAAGTGGCATGGAAGGCCAATGAGATCTTGGCCTGTATCAGGAATAGTGTGGCCAGCAGGTTACAGGCTGTAATTCTTCACCTGTACTCAGCACTGGTGAGGCCTCACCTCGAGTACTGTGTGCAGTTCTGGGCCCCTCACTTCAAGAAGGATCTTGAGGTGCTGGAGCATGTCCAGAGGAGAGTGACAAGACTGGTGAAAGGACTGGAGGGAAAGTCTTATGAGGAGAGGCTGAGGAAGCTGGGGCTGTTCAGCCTGGAGGAGACTCAGGGGGGACCTCATCACTCTCTACAACTACCTTTCAGGTAGGTGTAGGCAGGTGGGGACTGGACTCTTCTCCCAGGCAATGAACGACAGAATGAGAGGGCATGGCCTGAAGCTGCACCAGGGGAGGTTTAGGTTGGATATCAGGAAGCACTTCCTTACAGAACGGGTCATCAGACACTGGAATGGCCTGCAGCAGGAGGTGGTGGAGTCGACATCCCTTGTGGTGTTTAAGGAAAGATTGGATGAGGCACTTAGTGATGTGCTCTAGCTAGGTGGTGTGGTGTCAGGTCTTAGGCTGGACTTGATGATCCCAAAGGTCAATTCCAGCCTCTGTGATAATTCTGTGTAATTCTGTGTAAATATCTGACACCTGGGTTAGGCTCTAAGTGGCAACAGTCTTCAAAAGGCAACACATGTACTGGAAATAGAAGTACAAGTGAGTTTGATGAGCTTTTGCTGCTGCTTAGGAAAGCTAAGACACAATTTTGTCCCTTCCCAAAGGACAGTCAGGGTCAAGGACAGTAAATATGCTTTGAGAAGGGAGTTTGAAGACATTGTTGGTGCAGCAGTACATTGTGTGGGATACTCTGCTTGCGTTATGTGCTAGTTGACCTCTCAAGGTAAATATTTGCCTTCACAGGAAGACAAGAGCAGCAACAAAAATATAATGCACATCCCTTACAGCTTTAAACATGCAAGATAATGCCCTTTTTATTTATTTATTTTTATTATTTTTAAGTACCACTGCTTGGGGACCAAAAAAGGGGGTGAAAGTTTCTGTTTTCTGTGCTCTGTATTGACAAATATAAAAGACAATCATTGTCCAAGAGAGCTTACCAGAAAACTGCGGCTTCATGCAAAAAGTGGAAAATGACAGCAAATGATCCAAGAAAACGTGAGAAAATTTTTGCATGAAGAAAAAAGACTTTTAGATTTATTTTGTTTATATGATATCTGTATTTTAGCATAAGCCTTGGTGCCTCCTGCTTTTTCTTCTTACATATCTGTTTTCTCTATTGATGAAGTAGAAATTGATCGAGTGATGCAAGAGAACCCTCAAATCATAGAAATTAAAGATCTCATTCCATCGTTCTTAGTCTCCAGTGCTTTGTTTGGTCTGACTTTAAAGGAACTACATGCAGTAAAGCCACTACTGCCTTCTTGTGTCTATTCCCAACCCTTAAGAGCATTAAGAGATTTCTCATATAGGTTCCATATCTTTACAGACTTTAAACATCTTTGTCCTAGATTATCCTGAGAAACTTTTCTTTATATCCTTCAAATGTCTGTGGCCACCCTTTTTAACTTTATGCAAGATTTTATTTATCAGACCACTATTAGTGGCCACTAGCCACAGGTACAGTATATTCCCCTGGGTCCACTCCAGTGAGGGAAAAAATGTTGCTGTTTTCTGAGCAGTTACACAAATGTGCAGTCCTAAAAAGACATAAAGCTTGCATGAAATTTATTTTACCGTGCTGTGTCTAATGTGCATTTCTTTCAGTAGCAGCCCTAACTTCTCTGTTGCCAGCACACACTTTAAGCCATTTGCTCTGTCATGTACCTCCCCTGCTGCTGTCAGCAGGTCTGGTAGTGGGGTTCCCACTGGTAAGCCAGGTCAGGAAACTAATAAAGGCTGCAGGTTTTAATTTATTTTTGTTTTGTTATTTTTAGGATATTGTCTGTCTCTATAGCACCAGCAGGTGATTTGCTATTTCAGATGCTATTCTGGTCTTCCACGAACCATTTTGCAAAAACTGCTCTTGCAGCTCATTCCAGCTGTATATTGTTTACTGAAATTGGAAAGATAAACATCCCGAATCTTAAAGATGCAAAAGTGTCAATTCCATGTACATATTAAAGATACTTAGTGTGATTTCCTTCAGTGTTTTGTTGTGTACCTCTTCTTACTTAAGGGTGATGATCTTAATTGTGCTGTGTTTTCCATTTTTCTTTCTTCCCACTCATGCTCTCAGAAGACTGAAGAAATATTGCTGCTCTTACCATAACATATACACAAGAGAAAACACTGAAAAGGCATGTTTGTTAAGCACTCTGAGCAATAACTGAGCATTGATGCGGGACTTCAGCCATCCCACAAGCTCACTGATTTTGCATCAAAAGGTAGGAAATAGAAATTCAATCCCAAAATGGTATTTTAAGTGCACCCTAGTGAGTCACTGGGTGGATGTAAAACATCTTAACACAGATCACAATCTCCAGACCTTGTTGTTGCTCAGAGTGCCATCCCATGTAGCTTAGCCTTGGATTCTTCCTCTCAATAAAGCTTTCCAACTGCTTCATTATTTTGTTTTCATAGAATAGTTTGCACTGCAATGGACGTTTTAAGGTCGTCTAGTCCACAGCCCTGCAATGATCATGGATGATCATCAACTACTTCAGGTTGCTCAGACCCCCATCCAACCTGGCCTTGAATGATTCTAGGGATGGGGCATCTACCACCTCCCTGAATAACCCTTTCACCACCCTTGTTGTAAAAACATTCTCCCTTCTATCTAGTCTAAATCTACCCTTTTTTAGTTTGAAGTCATTACCACTTGTCCTGGAACAACAGGTCCTGCTAAAAAGACTGTCCGCATCTTTCTTATAGTCCTCTTTAAGTACTGAAAGGACACAATAAGGTCTCCCTGGAGCTTTCTCTTCTCCATGCCAAACATCCCAACACTCTCAGCCTTTCTTCCTATGAGAGGTGCTCCAGCCCTCTGATCATTTTTGTGGCCCTCCTCTGGACCCACTCCAATAGGTCCAGGTTATGGACACAATACTCCAGGTGGGGTCTCACTAGAGTGGAGTAAAGGGGCAGAATCACTTCCATCAACCTGCTGGCCACACTTCTTTTGATGCAGACCAGGTTCTGGTTGTCCTTCTGGGCTTCAAGAGCACATTGTCAGCTCATATGCAGCAGCTCATGTGCAGCTTTTCACTCACCTGTACCCCAAAGTCCTTCTCTGCAGGCAGCTCCTAATCCCATCATCCTTCAGCCTGTATTGATACTGAGGATTACCTTGACTGAGGTGCTGTACCTTGCACTTTGACTTTTTGAACCACTTGAGGTCTTACTGGCCCAGTTCTCAAGCTTGTCCAGGTCCCTCTGGATAGCATCCCATCTCTCTCGTGTGTCAACCACACCACTAATGTTGGTGTTGTCTTCACACTTGCTGAGGGTGCCCCTGGTCCCACTGACTATGTCATCAGTGAAGATACTAAAAAGTACATCTTAACTCGATTCTCATGTTCTGCAGAGCAGGACTTGATACTCCCAAGTTCTGGGGTGGGAAAAGGATTGCTCACTGCCATCATTCCATTTCCACTCTCTAGGGTGGTTTTGGAGCAACTGAGTCCTTTTGTGGTGGATTAGACTTCCAAAGAAACATATTTCCAAGCCAAAATACCTAAAACATTCCTATGCTTAGTAGAGATTGGAAAATGACAGTCCTGTCTTTCTGCTACATGAATGTTCACATGCTTATGGTATCCCTTCACTATCATCTTTACCAAAGCCTATATGTAAAAGTAGCTTAGATCACTTTCTGCTTGTTCTTCACTGCTTCGTGTGATTGTTATGGTGCTGACATCTTCACTGCTCATGCCTCTCCCCATCCTGAAACTGACCAGACCAACTTGTCTCCCTCTGACTGGACTGCTTACTTGGCATGTAGGTGAAGAAGACATATGAACTGTAGTGGAAAGAATACTTCTATATCTCTTTTTTGGCTTGAGCAAAATGACAGGAATTACAAGCCTCTTTCAGATAGCACTTGGCATAACTCTTGCCGTGTTTATTCTGGGCTTTTTTTAGGGCTATAATCCCAATGTTGTTCAGGACATATTGTTGATTTATTGATTCTTTCTATTCATGTCTTTGGTCTTTTTTTGGCCTCAGATGAAAAAAAAAAAAAAACCCGACATGGTATTCTGCAAAAATCCCTCCACCTGCATAATTGATGTGCCTTTGTTTCTCCGTCACATGTACTTTCTCCTGAATTTACATAATGATTCCTTCACATTGTGGTGTTCATTGCAGTTTGGTGGCATCCTACAACTCTCTTTTTCTGCATATTAAGAAAGCAATAAAGTGATCAACAGATATTAATTTGTGTACATAGTGCACAGTGAGGTGCAGGATTGGTATGATGGTTTTAAATTTTTTAGAGTAATTTTAACAGAAACATCTGATACAAAATTGATAAAATGCTACAGCTGGAGCAAATAGGAATTGATGGACAAATAATGTTAGAAAGATAAAATAATGTAGCTTTTGTTTTTAAGCAAAGATAAGGAGAATAAATAAAGAGAAGACCCCCATGCTAGTGGTTATTAGCCCAGATCTACTGAATGGAGAGACCGAGATACTTGGGGTTAAGTGACCTGAAAAAAATCTCACACATACAAGTTTGTAAATAGAGTATCTTATTCCAGCTGAGAGGGGAATAGGTGAAAAATCAAGTTTATACAATTTTTCAGCTACTAAACTAATTAGTATATCATGTGAGTTCCAGGCTTTGTGGTACAAAACTAATTTTTCTTTTAGAAGCCATTTGCCTTTGCCATCACCAGTGATAATTTTTGCTGTTGCTGTTTAGTTAAGAATTATATTTTCCAGTAGTTTGGGAGGAAATTGCCCTTAAATGGCTGAACTTGCTGCATTGGTAAGTGAAAGGAATTGTATACTTTGAAGCTTTTTAATGTCATGAAAAGATAAGTATGTCACCTGGGAAAACATAACTACTCAAATATTATTTCATGGTGGGCTTTTTCTCCCTCAGTTTACAGTCCCTTGAGAGATATAACCCAAATTAACTCTGCAATGAAGGCTAATAGCCTGCTTGAATAGAATCTGTGGCCTTTGAATTTTATCATAGAGGTTTTATTCCTAGACTTTTCTACCTTACTTTTTTTCATAGAGCAGTGTTATTTTTCAGGTGGAGGGGAAGAAGAAGAAAAATGTTGAATATTGTTAGGATATTTTCTTCATCCACTTTTAATTCCATGCTCCACAAACCCAAGAAACAATAGGAGTATCTCTCTGGCTTTAACAAATAATTTCTGATCTAAATCCAACATCATTGACATAAGCACAACTCTTTTATTCCCCTGGGGGAAAAAATGATAATGAACTTAGCACTGGACTCAAGTATCACATACAAGCTCAGTTTGTGGAAATGTGCATTAGCTTGAACACAAACAATAGTAACAAAAAAAACCCCCAACTATAAGAAATGGAAGAAACATGTTTATGCCATTCCCCAAAATTAATAGAAATTGACTTTTTTTTTTAATAGTGTATCAGGAATTCCAGGAGTATTATGAGGTTTTAGGAACAAAGAAAATGGATGAGATCATCATGTATGTTTGGTAACAATAGTAACACAGAACTATGCTGTTTCCAATTAACAGTGGAGTGATGCTGAAATATATTTCATTAATATACAGGTAAAGGGGCCTTACTGCTAATCAGAATGAATTGCTGCATTCAACACAGAGCTGCTACAGGTCTTTAAATTGCTTTTGCCTTGCTGTATGGATATAGCTGAACATAGTTTAATACATTTTTTACATGGTGTAATTTTGTCTAGCTCATACAATGTCAGGGTAATAATAATGATATTCTAATATTAATGCAAGCACAAGATATACATATTGATGAATAATGGTCATATGTTTTTGGATCTCCTTGCCAAGTCATATTAAAATGACAAATAATTGCCATTGCTTCAGAGAAATGGTACAGGCTCTGTAGTCAAAAAGCACATTAGGGATCCACAGCATCCATTTGTTATCCTTTGTCAGGAAAACATGGTTCTTTAATGAAAGTGAATGAAAGGACACTGATTGAGGACAGTGACACTAAACCTCTTTCTCAACAGGAGTCATGACATGAGTATTAATAAGCAGATTGAAAGGTTAAGACTCAGCTTTGAAACTCTGGAAGCACAGTAGAATCTGAAATAACTCCCCGTTCATAATATGGGGGAAATTGCAGTGTAAAATGCATTGTATAAGCCTTCTGGCCACAGGAGGGTAGAGCCTATGGAAATTGGTTTCCAGACAATTCAGGCAAATGCCATTTAAAATCTTGGTCTAAATATATTTTTGTTAAAGTCTTGCTTTTAATTCTATCTTGATAAATGATCCCTTTCCTTCTCATTATCTCCTCCCTCTTTGCTCCCAGTAGTATAAAAGTGCTCACAAAATCAACCCAGGCATTTCCTGGGTGTTAGTGAGAGTAGTTGAGAAAGCAAGGGCACAAAGATGCAACTCAAGATGAGTATAAAAGAGTAACCTAGAGCAATACATTTAGTAAGCATTCAACATGTATGTTACTTGGAGAAATTTCAGTATAAGAAAAAGATTTTTTAATGAGTAATGCATTGTGGTGATCCTTTATTAATTACTGAAAACCTTGGGGAGCCAGTCAGGATCATGGATGAGTCTGAAACAGTCGATGCCTGATTCTGCTGAGCTCTGTACATGTGTTGTCCTGCCAGAGTGGGTGGTGTATGCAAGGGGCAGTGCAAATGCGTGTGTCTCTGCAGGATGGTAGTTAGAGCTGTTGTGTCTCTGTTGAGGTTTTGCCTCCTGAAACTCCATATGACCTGCACAAACTCAGTATGATCAGCATTTCTGACCACCTTTGCAGTTTTCTGTTCTTTTTATAGTTCTACTTTTCTATGCACAGGAAATATCATCCAGGAGTTTGCTGGGTTTAGTGTTGTAAGAAAAATCCCTGTGATACTAAAATATCATCTTCTCCATGCCAGTAGCAAAACTGGGCAAAATGCCCCAAGTTTAGAGGTGTTCAAATGCACATACTGGTTCTGTTCATCACAGAGATAAGAGTGAGCTGTGATGTTCACAGTTATATTTCAGCATATTCAAATAAGGTTAGAAGACTCTAATTGAATGTCTCGCCTCCTAAAGATTTGACAAAATGGCAAACCATTGTACACAGTGAAGAAATGCATTTAAATAGAGATTAAGTGGTAGTAATAATTCCAAAAGATTTTGAAATATTTGTTTTCTCTTTAGGCAAGGCTAATAATCATGTAGCCCAGGTCTCCTCAGCAAATTAACAGGGTCTGGGACTATTTTCTGATGCAGAAGCTGACAGTGTGGCGTAACCCATGTCCTTATTGTTAAATACTTTTAGTCTTCAAACAGGTTGCTCCAGGCATGCTGCTGATTGAGACTTTTGTCTTACCAGCTTGTGCTAATTCCTGAACTGTACTTAGGAATTGTCTGGGACAGATGGTTGAAACAGGGCAAAATTACATCATGGACTTTTCTAATAATTGCATGATAGAGGCGTTCCCTTGTTCACTGGCACTGTTTTGTCTAATGGCATATCTGTAGGTGACAGACTGGTAACAGAGTGACTTCTTTAGTAAACAGTCACTGAATCAATACAAGTTGATGTCATTTTATATTTAATGTAGGGAAACAGTAGAGATTTTAAAGATGAAATAGCCACAAAAAATAACCGAAGAGGTGTCTGTGACATGATGCAATTTAAATTAAATAAAAAGAAAATGTAAAGGTAATTTGCATTGATCTGATTATCAGAAAGCAATAGAAACATTTTCTGTCAGGCAAGGGGCCACCATCTACAGCAAGGTGACCTGCCTAGTGGATGAGTTAAAGGCTGTGGATGTTGTCTGCCTGGACTTTATAGTAAAGCCTTCAACACTGTTTGCCACAGCATCCTCATGAAAAAAAAGTCTGCTTATGCCTTGGATGGGTGTACACTCTTCTGGGTAAAAAAATTTCTGGATTGCCAGGCCTAAAGAGTGGTGGTGAATGGGGTTAAATCCAGCTGGCAGATGATCACAAGTAGTTTTCTGCACAGCTCAGTATTGGGGCCAGTTCTTTATCAATCTTGTCTTTATCAATGATCTGGCTGAGGGGATCAAGGGCACCCTCAGTAAAATTTGCAGCAACACCAAGTTGGGCGTAGGTGTTGCTCTGCTTGAGGGCAGGGAGGCTCTACAAACGGACCTGGACAGGCTGCGTTGATAGACTGAGGCCAATAGTACGAGTTTAAACAAGGTCAAGTTCTGGGACCAGAACTTGGTCCACAACAACCCCAGGCAATGCTGCAGGCTTGGAGAAGAGTGGCTGGAAAGCTGCTCAGCAGAAAGGGACCTGAGGGTACTGATCAACAGCTGGCTAAATATGAATGAGCAGTATGCATGGGTGGCTAGGAAGGCCAAGAGCATCCTGGCTAGTATCAGTAATAGTCTGGCCAGGAGGACTAGGGAATTGATTATCCACTGTGCTTGGCACTGATGAGGCTTCACCTTGAATACTGGGTTCAGTTTTAGGTCCCTCACTACAAGAAAGACACCGAGGTGCTGGAGTGGGTCCAAAGAAGGGTGACTGAGCTGGTGAAGGGTCTTGAGAGCAAGTCTTATGAGGGGCAGCTGAAGGAACTGGGGTTGTTTGGCTTGGAGAAAATGAGAGTGAGGGGAGGCCTTCTTGTTCTCTACAACTACCTGGAAGGACATTGTAGAGAGGTGGGTGCAGGTCTCTTCTCACAAGTAGCAAGTACTAAATAAGAGGAAATGGCCTCAAGTTGTGCCAGGGGAGGTTTAGGTTGGATATTAGAAAACATTCCTTCACTGAAAGGGTTGCAAAGCACTGGAACAGGCTGAGCAGGGAAATGGTGGAGTCACCATCCCTGAAGATATGTAAATGTTGTGTAGATATTGTGCTTAAGGGCATGGCTTAGCAGTGGACTTTGATAGAGTTAGGTTAGTTGTTGGACATGACAATCCTGAAGGTCTTTTCCGACTTAAACAATTCTATCGTGCTATGATCTGATGGAAATAACACAGGGGAAAGAAAAGCATATATATGCATGTGCTGATGGAATGATGGAAATTCTTAGCTCTCTTCTGGGTATTCTCTTGATCAGCAACACTGCATAGATGTTGGATCCTGAAGCTTTCTTTTGCACCTCACCATTAATTCTTTCACAGGTGGAAACCAAGTGTGTAAATACCTAGAAGGTGTTCTTCGCTCTAGGAACTGCTTCTCATATACACATAGGGAGAGTTTAAACACATGTTTAATTCCCTTTGCCCTGTGTACCTATCCATCCAACCTTGTTACAACAAGCCCAGTACCTCTCATACATCACATGCATCCAAACAGTGTCCTTGGTTGACACTACTCTGACATTCTGCAATTCAGTTTCCTTTTTATTTTGGGCACCTTAGCTGGAAAGCCACAAGAGAATCAGTATTAATTTTTAGGGCTACACGAATACCATGCACGCACCACAGAGGGCCCAGATGAAGTGCTATCCAATTTAGATATGGTTGTCACCCCCTGGGACTGCATGTCTCAGGCAGTGTGGCCGTAACTATGCCATTTGTTGCTGAGTCCTCTGCTTTTACCTGTAGTATGTGCCTTAATCAATGGGGACACAGTCTCAGTCAGTCAAAGATTAACTCTGAAATTTGTTGGATGCGGGACTGTGAAAAGTAAGCAGCCTTAGTACGTAACAGGTGAAATGCTTCTAAGAGAAAAGGAAATGTGAATGTCATTTTATAAGGCCCCAGTGAGATCTCACCTGGAGTACTGATAAAATTCTGCTCACTTATCTATAATAAAGCTGAAATCGAGTAGAAACAATTGCAAAGTAGAGTTCCCTGGATGATCAAGGAGCTGGAGATCGCAACAGAGTTTTATTAGTCTTGCAAAAAGTAATCTGGAAGAGGATGTTACTGTTTTAATTACATCAGGAAGGTGGATATGAGGGATTGAGAATTGTCTAAATGCAGGGGCATTGTTAACTCAAAACAAATGAGTATAGATGAGTAAACTTGAATAAATAAAGTTAGGCTACAATATAAAGAAATATTGCAAACTTTAGGAGAGAGAGCATGTGAAAATCTTGTGTATAGGTTGTGGAGACAAGACACCCAGTTTTTCAGATGGAGCTTGATGAATATAGGAAAGGAATTGTATAACTTGGTTATAACACCACAGGGCTGATGGTCCAGACACTGCATGGCTATCGATTTCGTCTGTCCCAGATATTGTAGAAATCTTGTTCATATAAAGCATTCCAGTGTTACACTTTGTTAGCTGCTCTTTTAACCTGTAAGAATTACAATAATTTTCACTTTTGAAATAGTTTATTTTTACACTGAATAGAGTACCTATGTGATTTCAATGTCTAGCTGTATCAAGTACAGGGTAAAATACAGCTATCTGTCCATTAAATGGGAAACTGGATGCATACATTCAGAAATGCCTCGCTGACATATGTATCTATTGTGCATTTTCACATAAATACTATGTCAAATAATCTGAACTTTGCAAACTTTGAAAATTTAGCCCCTGATATGTAGGTTTTTTGAATGGAGTATCTGCAACCTGATGGTTTTTAAGTTTTTTCCTTCATTTCTGATCTGCGGTGAGACTTGTCCTGGCAATGACAGGAGGGACAAATTGTTCATAGATCTTGTGTGCCATACAGTATATTTTCAGTTCTGTAGTTCTCATGTGCAGTGTTAGAAGTAGTTGAATGAAGCGACAGCACGCCAATATCTTGGAAAATAATGGACTTATTTTTCATGCTGATAGTCTGATCTTTCTGGAGCTCCCTCCCAGAATCCCAGGCCCTAATGAGACTGGATCCAGTAATGGGTTTACCTTGTGACTAGCTATATTTTTCATGGAGGGAGTCAGTTTTGAGAAAATGTAAAAAATCAAAGTGGAGGATCTGAAGCTGGTTATACTGCATTGGAATTCACTGCAAAGAATGTTTACATTACCTTATACTGTAATAGTATATACTTGTACTATTTTCCTTTCAAAAATAGGTTATCTTTATGGCTGTGAAGTAAACTCATTCAATGGTGAATTCAATTCAAGAAAAATTCTGAGTCTTCAAGCAGACTATAACAGTCATTAAAGACATTCACAATACTGGTTTCATATCAGTTTTATATTTACAGGAATAATACACATGCAAAGTGTATATTTAAATGCATTTTAAAAGTTATTTTTATGGCAAGCAGCATCAAAACATACTGTCATTGAAAGGAATTAGATAGAAATGTATCCATGATTCCCTTTTCACACCTGAGGTATGAAGAATGCTCTTGTCCCTCGTTCGGCAGTCAGTTAGGCTTTTAACTGGTGTTCAACAACACCAACTGTTCCCCTTTGTCCTTATAGCCCTTCACGTAATCAGTGCCTGCTATTATATTTAACCTAAAAAGCAGCCTCACTGATGACAGTTGTATTCCACCATATATTATTCACAGCTTATTAGAGTGGGAGTTAAAGACAGATTGCTGTAGTTTTCCATTTTTCATGGAGGTTAGTCAAAAATATTTCCTAGCTTAACCAACACAGAGTCCCACTACGGGAGATGCCATCACCTTGTAAACTGTGGGTCCTGTAACCAGACAGCCCTTTTACTTCATCACAGCTTGGGAAATCCCCCATTAGCTGAAGAGGTAACACCGTACTCTTACTCATACACTGTTTATCATCTTGGATATCATCTCTAGTGATGACTGTAAAATTTTGTTGCCCCAGAGAAGCAGGAATAGAAAAAGCTGTAGGCAGAGCCCGTCCCTCAACTAAGCACTGCTAGCTTCCATTGAATGTTATGAATGGGCCGTGCTTTGGTCCCAAGGCACCCTCTCTATGAACTTTGTAACAAATCAGCAACCTGTGTCTTCAGCAGAACTATGTTAAAGCAGAGAGCTCATGAACCTTCCTGTATGATTGGACTTGAAAAGCTTCAATTTGTAGATTAGCAAATGATTAATACTTCCAAAAACTATTTTCCTGATGTGGTTTTAATGGCTTGATTTGTTCACTAACTGGACAATCTGGTTTGAAATTAATATAATGTTGTGGGGTTTTTTAATGTGAATACAAATTCATAATTTTTTTCTAATCAGATTAATCACATACATTAATTAAAACATCATGTTGTTTCAGCTCTATTTATTGGACAAACCCAGTTCAACAGCTCCTGAGTAACGCCCAGCTTCTCAGAGAGATTAATGTGTCTAAATAGCTTTGAAGTTTTGAGAATAAATGCCTTAGTTTAAATGTGCAGGGAACTGAACAGACTTAAGTTTGTCCATGTTTACCTCCTCCATCTGCTTTACTCTTGCCATGTCTGAAACAAGACTTATGTGCATAAAGCCTGTGCCTAGATTATATTCTTGCCCAAATCAGGATCAGAATCTTTGAATTTTCACCTGAAGTGAAATGTGTTCAGTGTCACATCTTGTTCCTACCTAAGGTATATCTTTTCCTTTGATTTCAGAAGGAACAGAATCAAACGCAAATATTCTTCACTGTCTTGAAATAGTTTATACAAACACGATTAATTCAAGTCTATAACCAGGACAAACCCAGATTTTTTTGGCAGATTTTGAGTGCAAAACTCAAAAAAGTCAACAGCTACTTCTACTTGCCAATGAAAAGAGAATCCCTTGAGCGTGTCTACAGAACCTGCTCCTGTACATGGAATATTTGCTCCATGTTGCAGTGTTCTGCATGGGAAGATAATGAAGGTGCCAGCCAGGCTGGATGGAACTGAATAATTAAAGAAGCTTTTAAATTATGTTGTCATCAAATGCTGGAGGATATGGTCCTGCTGCAGGAGAAAACTGTCTCTCATGTATCTGAGGCATTTTTGCAGGAGATATTCAGAATGAATATTGGCTGCAAAATTAGGTTTTCTTGCAGGTATGTTAGTACATTAGCAGTAGATATTGCAATAATTTCTATTATCCCACGTTACCTGTATTTTGATTGAGCAATTGTATCACTGTTTCTATTTCTGTATCTGTAGTGGATATTTTTCTAGAAAATGGAAGAATATAGTTGCTCTATACAGGTAGCAAGGCGTTTTTTTGTGTTCTGATTTTTTTTTCTCTCTCTTCATTTTATTATTTTTACATATTTTCCTTCCTGCTATAATTTAATGGAAACCATACACAGAATCTAGGCAGATAAATGTACTGAAACCTTGTTAGCATTTAATCTCTTTTTAGATATATGCAAATATTGCTGTTAGTAATACTGGAGCCTTGACCAGCAGTCACCTGAGGAACTTGCTCATCCGTTTTTCACACTGTGTCCATTACTATCAGTCTCTGAAGACTGGGGTTCAGAATATTCGCTCTTGACGAAAACAATAGAATTAAGCCACAGGGCTTCAGAAAATTGCTTTCATATTCAAGAAGTGCTACACATATACAGACACCTTGTTGATGATTTTCCTGCCCTGAAGAAAATATATTGCTGCTGCCACAAACCTGTCTTTTGGCACTTTGTCACTTACAAGTGATGATAAAATTGCAACAAAGAGACTTCTTTTTAATCTCATAGGTCATCGTTTGTACTCTGGACAGTCCTCCCTTTGTCCTCTCATTTAGTTCAGATAAGATGGAAAAATCCTTTTAGTTGCCTCTAAACTTCTCTTAAAAATACAAAATCCAAAGAGTCAGCTTCAATGTACCCTCAAATCTTTAACATGGCAACTTTTTTATTCATCGTTTTCATTTGCATCAAAAGCTCTGTGTGCATTTAAAATATATCTGTATTTTAGGCAACTGAATTGTAGGCAGCCTTTTTGAATTATAGATTCACATCAAACTCTGAACCTTAAGAGAGACATTAAATCCCTTTAATTTTGTGAGAACCCTAGAATCTTGTGATAATTGTATTACTGAAAATCTGACCATTATTATATCCATTTGTTACTGCTAAACACTGAACAAATTTCTTTTAATTCAGTTATCTTGTCCATCAGTTCGAGGTTACAGAAAACTTGTGATGAATAGAAATAGAAAATTCTGAATAAATCCATGTATATGTTGAATATTTTGAAGACATACTTTCAAGCCATTTGTACAAACAGCAATTTATCTGGCTATGTTCTTTTTGATATTTTTTTTTCTACATTTGCTGGGAGATTTTTCTCATCTTTGTCAGCTTCCTCTTCAGCTTTATATCTCAATGAAATCCCAGACATGTCTGTGACATAATATGTCTACTTCCTATGAGATTTTGATGCAGCAAATGCAGTATTTTGTCTCCTGTCTGTACTCTCTTCCAGTCTGAGTCTTTTCCAGTTGGAGATATGAAAAGAGGAAAGAAGGAAGAGGCTTAAAATCTCCTGAAAAGGGCAGCCCTTGCAGTACGCCTTCCTACATCAGGCTTCTCTGCTCCTCCCTTTACGTCTGACAACAGATATCCTAGAACAAGACAGTAGGAATGAGGTGGAACCAAAACTGGTGTCATACGTTTTATGTGGGGGTTAAACATACTTTAAAAAAAAAGTAAGTGGTGTTATCAATACCTAGGACAGATTGTCTACCTTTTCTCTCTTACTTGGAACCCCCTGGCTACTGCCAAGCATAGCGTGTGGAGGCATCACATGTTCCCTAGGATGAAGGAGGAGTCTGCTCCTGCAGTCCATCCCCATTGCACACAAGGGCTTGAAGAGCATGTCCAAGGGAATAGAGAGACAGATGCAGAAATTCAAAGTTTACTAATATGAGGCAACCTCCAGACACCTAGGATGTTCCTCCCACGAGAAAGGCAAGCAATAAGAAATACAGGAATGGACAGTTAGGTGCCTAAATAATCATTAAAGGCCATCTCCTCTGCAAATGTCCAGGGGAAAAAAGACTGATAACTCCAGATGAAGGGATCTTTGTTGTCAAACCAATCGCTACAGAGGATAATGGACAAATTCTTAATTTACCTAGATTTGACCCCTATAAGTAGAAATGTCCTGGGCCTCCTGCCTGTGTCGCCTTTCCTCATCTCCTATAATCCCTGCAGATTCACCAATATAAACTGGCCAAAGCAGAATTAGCCACAGTGAGCATTATTGCTTTTCTGTGGGACTCTCCACAATGTGGGCTGAACTTGAAGATAATGAACCAACTTTGTCTAGTTAATTATGCTGCTTGGAAACCTTTACAATAAATAAAAGATGCATGACTAAATAGCCAACTTCAGCAAACTATTTTTTCACTAGGTAAACTGCCCTTTTAGAGTTACTAATTATTATTTTTTCATTTGTATATTTGCCTCATTAATTTTAATTTTCTGATAGGTGTTTATAGTATAAATACATCCAGACACCCTTTCCCTGTTCAGGACTTACCCTATAGTAATCTTCAAAAGTAGCAGCTTCAAAAAGAAATGATTCAAAATGGAAACAGGTTCCTATGATATCCTAAATAACTGTAATGCTTATGAATACTAATGCAGAAGAGTCTGACCTAAGTTTCACAGCCAAAGAAAGAGTATATGGTGAACAATATTTTGTTGGATTTATTAGGACAGTGGTGTTTGTACTTCATATCTAAAAGGCAATTCATCAAAAAACAAGTTTAAATATTGTTTTTCAAAGTAATTTCTGTAAGTGATGGGACGTTACTCTCAAGACAAGTTTTCTCTCAAACTCTTTTATTCCATAAGTCACCTCTTCCTGACCTTATGCTGATCACGTTAAGATGGTGTTTATGACACAAGGGTGTCATAAAAATGTATGTCCTTCCATGCCAAAAATAAATTAAAAAAAATGCAAGAGCAAGAGGATTTCCTCAACTACAGACTATAAAACAGAAGCAGAAAATGATGAGAAAAAAAACCCCAAACCCAAACAAAAAATAAAATGATGAAAAGCATAAGCAGTTTTAAGACTCTGATTGATGGAATTTTCTCAAAATTTTAGGAGTCTTTTGAAGTGTTAGTGCATTTCACAGCAACCACAGGTAGTTTCTGAACTCATATTTTAAGGCTATATTTACACCAGGGGGTCAATTCTGAACTCAGATACAAGCTATTTTACCCTTGTGTATGTAATAAAATTAGTCACCCTTGCTGTGCTTATACAGGCCTGCTTGTGTGCCCATGGCAAACTCAGCATCATGGCTTCATCCCTGTGCTCTGATGTTTGGCCCTGGTTACCCTGCCTCACACGGACCTGCTGTGCCAAGAAGGGACTACACAGGGCATCTGTCCTCATTCAAACAGTGTCTATCACTCAAACATGGAATTAACCTGTAGCCCCGTTCAAAAACTCCTGGATGAGACCTATTATGGCCAAGTGCAGGAGGAGTTGTGCTGAACCAGCCTATGTGGCTGAAGCTGAGGCTTCATCTTGTCCTACGCTAGAAAGAATACATATCTGTCCTCAGGCAGTATAGCTGGGATAAATGAAAGCATACCATGAGAGTGGTAAAGGGTGTACCAGAGACAGGAATGTTAACGTAGTGGTATTCTGCCAAAAATTCCCCATGGGTTTATAAAACACTTTTTAAAATCAGCAGGTAATTCAGGGTTGAACAATTATTTTGCCAGCTCTGGCATTTTGCTAGTACATAGTTGTTAATGGTTTTATTCAGTTTTATGTATTTCTGCAGCAATCTTCTAGTAGTTAATCATCTCTCTCTATTTTGTTATTTTTATGTTTAGTGAAGCAAAGCTTCTCTATTACAGTCCTGAATCTCCACACTTGGGATCCCTGTGGTAACCCTGGCAACCTTGTTAGCAGGGTGGGCTACAGCTTCAGCAGCCAGCCGCCAGCTGAGCTGGGGTGCATTACCACTGGCAAAATGTCACCCAGGCCTTTGGGCTTGAGGCTGCAAGGCTGATGACTGGGTCCAGTTATGCATTTGGTTCTGCATGAGCACGTAGTCCCTTTTTTAAAACAAACAAACAAACAAACAAAACTACTTATTTCAAGCCTATAATGTCATTTTTGAGAGGGTGTTGAGGTGCTACCACATAGTTCTTTATCATGATAGGTGGCATGACTAAGGCCAAAAATTCTTTCTCAGCTTTTGAGATTTTAGCATTATTACTCATACTCTTCTAAATTACTTTAGAGACCTGCTATAGACAAAAAGTTTTAAAACAAGAAGATATTTACTATTCTATTCTATAGAGTTCTCAAGCATTCACTCTGTTAGCATAATCCATAACCTATTAACATAATCTATATTACATTCTGCAGTATCATCTATTAAATTATACAATGATAATATGTGAAATTAGTATGCACCATACAAATCCTACCTGATTTTTTTTTGAAGTATTTCCCAAGACTCTTTCTTTCCATTTCATAAATGTATATCTAAATAACACTATACCAATAGGCATAACATATGGGCTGTCCCTGTCGTGAGAGATGTTGACAGTCACTGTGGCTTTAAGAAGGAGCACTCTACATGGTTAAAATTCCTTCAGACTGAACTACTGTAAATTTTTAAATCATAATACTGCAGTCTTCTGGTTCAGGCAATCCTGCTAAGTGTTCCACATCTACTCTCCATCATCTTTCCAGTGTTTCACAAAATAATTCCTCCTAGAAGTTTCCAAAAACAGTATTCAGAAGAGTAAATGTTGTTTGCAGAATGTCTTAAATTTTGAAGCTGGTCACCTTTTTTAATATATGCTTACTTAGTTTACCCTTCATTAAAATCCCAGGAGATAAAAGTTTTCTTTTACTTTTACTCTTCAAAATTCAGCGTGTGAGATACATTGATTTATTGATATTAGTTTAACCAAGCCAAGAACTTGCTCAAGTATTGGGGCTTTCTGCAGCAATTGAGTTGAAATTTATTTATGACATAAGATTAATGAATAATTTCTTCTTGATCTATTGTTATGGGAAGGAAAGGCTGAATACTTTCCCATAGATAGACTGACAGGCTCTACTGTTTAGATTTTGATGCAGAAGCCAAGGACAAAACTAGAATGAGAAAGGAACAAGAAGGATTAGACTCAAGGTTATAGTTTAAATTAGGGTTGAGATTGAGAATAAATCCTGAGTTGGTAGTTTTACTCCTTGATCTTCTAAGACCTTCTCTGTGTTGGTTGAAGAGTCAGGTGAGCACTGCTGTTATAGCAGCATCTACAGGGCTGTGAGCAGTGTTAAGATTTGTTATATTTGCTTAATGTTTAGCTTCTGCTTATATCCTACAGTGAGGATGAGGGCTGGGACCCACAGACTCTCATACTTTTGTGTTTGTTTGGTATGGATTGTTGTCATAACGTAATGTTAAAGATAGGGTTGGATGTAGGTTAGTAAAGAAAAGGATCTGAAGCTTCTCTTCTCTGGGCATGTGAAGAATGCAAGTCTGGCATGCTTCCTTGTTCTTGCCTTTGTACATTCACATTTTATTGCTAATTCATGCTATACCAAAGGTTGGCGGGCTTTATTTAGGCTGCCTGTGCTCTAGGCCAATGTGGAGAACATGCCACTGGTGGCCTTGAAGGGGCCTTTCTAGGAAGGTCTGCAAAGGACCCTCAGCCAAGGATCCCTCCTCAAGCTTACAATTAAGCATGAGGCTGAAAAGACAGTGGCCCTTTTGGACCATGTGAAAGCCAAAGACGATTGAAGGTGGGTGTGGATTTTATATTTACATGAAAGAGGGCTTCACTTTTTTGTGAACTGTTAGGTAAGTTGCTTGACATTACTATTCATATTGATACTGCACACAGATCTAGTTGAGAACTGACGAGAAAATAGTGAAATGATTTTATTCTGTTCCAATAGGCAACAGTGGCCAAGCAGAGCTAGTTCACATGAGGGCAGAAGTCCAGAACATTTTGATTTTATTACACAGTACCTGGAGGTCCTTAAAAGAACAGGCTTTGTTCCAGGATAAGTAGTTTAAGCCTAGTTCAAACATGTAGTTCTCCTGTTTCTTTTCCCTTGGATGTTTCCTTTTCAGCTTTTCAGGAAACCTTCAGCTCTCACCATTTCAGTATGAGAATAGGAAAGATCATCTGAACAGTATTACTCCTGTTAAAATGTAATATTATTGATTCCTATAATAGGTTTAGTCATCTTCTGACAAAAATGCCAATCATTCCGTCTTCAGTCATTGGGTTTAATATTCAGAGAGAATCCCCCTGTAGTAGCCTATTTACAGATAGATAATATAATAATTTTCAGATTTCTTTATCTTCTTAATAGTCTCTTGAAAATTTGGTGACAAGATTTGGTAACAGACTGCCATTAAGGGCATAATAGGCCACCTGTACCTTGCCAGTTTCTACAAATACCAAAGCGGGGAGACACATTATACCAGAACATCACAAGGTCTTTCAAAACTACAGTGCAAAAGACAGCATTCCAGATGCATCCACTCTCTCATTGTACAAACCTTCACCACAGTCAGCTATGGAAAAAAAAAGTCAGAACTCTTAGATCCTGTGAGTACCAATGCGTAGGGAGTTCGTTATGAGATGATACTTTTGGAACACAAACTGTGATATACAGTCATTGCTTTCAAATGTTAGAGAATAAGTTGGGAGAAAAATATAAATATCCACTGTCTTGGGGTGCCAGGAGGCATGAAAAATCATCACCAAATAAATCTTGTTGCATTAAAAAATGAGTATGTGGCACCTCTAGGACTGAATACACAGTATTAACTGATTTATGGGAGTTATGAAGTTACATGGTACACTTGAGAAGCCCAAGGCAGGGGGCTGTTCAGGTTGAAGGATAAATAGTGATTATATTTGATTTTCAATACTAAGACAGAAAGGAAGAAAAAGGTCCATCAGGCTTCAGTCACACTTTGAGACCCTGTTATGATAATATCTTTCAACAAGATACTATGGTAAATGAGTAGTTTCCAGTACCACCTCAGGGTGGTCCCTTACTGAAAACAGAGTAGTAGATGAAAACTGAATACTCAGTGGAGATGTGGATTTTCAAGTAGACAAATTAGGGAAAGTTTTTCTTCTGCAAGATTGGGATGTTGAGATCCTGATGTAAGTAGAGGAGAGTTCTCCAAACCAACAGTCGAGCAGCTTAACAAGGGAAGAATTAGTTTTCAGATTTCAAATGTGTGTACATGTCGTTGGTAAAGGACTCTTACAGATTTGGCAAAATCCTGCTGGTATTACTCAAAAATAGTTAGAGCATCTAATGGAATAGTAGAGAAATAGTAGTCAACATAAGCAATGTGATTATAAAAACTATTGTGAAGAAACGTAAGCACTTTTCTTATTTCCTATTTGTTTGTTGGGACCATTTCCCCCCCTTAAGGCATATAAGACATGAGCATAAAGCAACAAGCTCATGTGCCAAATGTGGTCTAGGTGTAGGTGATGCTGCCTTGTGGCTGGAAATGGAGTAGAGAACCACTGAAGGTCTTGTTTTCAGTGGTTACTAGAGCACTGGAAGTACAGCTTGGTTCTGTTGAATCTGTCAGTCTCTTTACAAAGCAGATATGCCTAGTGAATCACACTAATCGAGACAAAAACTATGTAAGGATTAAGGCTTCTTTAATGGGAAAAAAAAACAAAACAACACAGCATAGTCTTCTGTTTGAACTTAGGCACCTAAACAAAAAAGTTGGATTTTAAGAGATGTTGAGTGCCTGAACCTTCCTCTAACNACATGGGCCATGCAATTTGAGCTAGGCTTCCCAAAGAACAATTAATTAAATCTTTTTTAGAACACCAACAGTAGTTTCTATAAAAATTCTGCCTTAATAGAGCATGGTAGGTACCTGCATAACTCCTGTGTGCAAATAACACACACCACCCCCCCCTTCCCTCCTCCCAAGTGAATGACTGACCTAATACTGCCNTTTCTTCTGCAAGATTGGGATGTTGAGATCCTGATGTAAGTAGAGGAGAGTTCTCCAAACCAACAGTCGAGCAGCTTAACAAGGGAAGAATTAGTTTTCAGATTTCAAATGTGTGTACATGTCGTTGGTAAAGGACTCTTACAGATTTGGCAAAATCCTGCTGGTATTACTCAAAAATAGTTAGAGCATCTAATGGAATAGTAGAGAAATAGTAGTCAACATAAGCAATGTGATTATAAAAACTATTGTGAAGAAACGTAAGCACTTTTCTTATTTCCTATTTGTTTGTTGGGACCATTTCCCCCCCTTAAGGCATATAAGACATGAGCATAAAGCAACAAGCTCATGTGCCAAATGTGGTCTAGGTGTAGGTGATGCTGCCTTGTGGCTGGAAATGGAGTAGAGAACCACTGAAGGTCTTGTTTTCAGTGGTTACTAGAGCACTGGAAGTACAGCTTGGTTCTGTTGAATCTGTCAGTCTCTTTACAAAGCAGATATGCCTAGTGAATCACACTAATCGAGACAAAAACTAGGTAAGGATTAAGGCTTCTTTAATGGGAAAAAAAAACAAAACAACACAGCATAGTCTTCTGTTTGAACTTAGGCACCTAAACAAAAAAGTTGGATTTTAAGAGATGTTGAGTGCCTGAACCTTCCTCTAACTCCAGTGGGAATGCTGGAAACTAAGCAGTATTGGAAAACTCAGTTTTATCTAGATTTGGAGCTTTAAGTTACAGGATTTGTTATTTTCCATTTTCCCACCTCCCAAGACTGAAATTGTTTAAGAGCATTTAATTGAAAAGGTGAGTCATTTGGGCAAAGCTAATGATAATACTTGCACTTCAGGTTCTTTCGCATTAATATGAACGTCTGGTTTCAACTGCCTGTGAAACTCAAATTCTTTGTCAGACATAAATTATAGATGCTNTTCCCTTCCATGGTGGGGCATCATCTTGTCAGCAAATATAAGAATAAAGACTCCTGGAGAAATGAGCCCTTTCACTGCTGTTACTTATGCAAAATGTAGATTAATGAAGTGAACTGAGGTTTGCAAAGAGCATGGGCTGAACGTGAGCTAAGCTGGGGAAAAGTGGATGGAAACCACAGGGCAGATACAGAAGGTTGTTCACTTTTCTTTCTAAACTCTGAAGTCAAGTCCACATTTAGGAGAAAACGCTGTGTCGACACTCCTTTGGCAGAATAACTTGTTTTTTTGTTTTTTGTTTTTTGTTTTTTTTTTTTTTTTCCCAAGTTAGATGTCCACATGCGAGATGACAATTAATATATAAGCTCAAGTAGGAAAAATCCTGTGAATATGCAATTCTCCTCCTCACTAAGGAACTATTTAGGACCTGTATGGTTCCCTGGCATAATTCCCATTCTTCCAGATTGCCTTAAAGGAATAAAAACATAATGCAAATATGAAGAATCACAGAGTCACAGAATGGTTTGGGTTGGAAGGGACCTTAAAGATCATCCAGTTCCAAACCCCCCTGCCATGGGCAGGGACTACTAGACCAGGCTGCTCAGAATCTCATCCAAACTGGCCTTGAACACTTCCAGGAATGGGTCATCCTCAGCTTCTCTGGGCAACCTGTTCCAGTGCCTCAACACCCTTTTTTTTTCTTTTTTCAAAAAAAGTTTTCTTTCCCAAAAGGAAAGAAGACTGGAAACCGTTCTCTTTGTGTTTGTCATCCGTGGGAGGCTATGCTCATATTGTACTGGGGTTGTGGAGGGGCTGAGCTGTGGTGGTGGGTCACAGACCTCAGGTTGCAGCAGCCCCTGATCCCAGAGCCACTATGCTGGGGACCCAGGCTCAACTGCATCCCCAGAAGCTGCAGGAAGGACAGGCTACAGAGAAATCACATAAAAAAAGAAAATGAAAGTGAATATTATATTTGCAAAATGCAAAGCATACTTTATTGTGCGTTTTTTCACTGTGTTTTAACATACAATTTTGTTCTAAAAAATTCCAGTTTATTCTGGTTGTGGTAACGGGTACATTTAGTTGGTTAGCTGCTATATCATTTTTTTAAATCAAGTATTTCAAGCAGAATTAAATTTTCCTACTAAGCAGAATTAAATTTTCCATTTAAAAGGAATTAATTTGCTTTGGTTCTCAAAATCACACCCCAGGAACCAGCCTTCAGTTAAAATAAAGCTTGATGAAAAATGGAAAATCTCTGTAATTCCTTCAATTTTATGAACAAATTTAGCGCTAAACTTTTTTAAGCAATGTTTTGATTTTATAATTTAATAGACTGGCAACTTAGAAGTTGTTAAGAAATCTACTTGTGCATCTCATAAATAATTCTGGCAGGTAAGTGCCAAAGTGCTGCTCTTTCTGTGGGCACCTGTGTGTAGCTGTGTAGTGGACTTCACAGGAACAACATGGTATTATTGAAGATTTGTCTTGAAAGATTTATCTTATTCTGTTAAAACAAGTCATTAGATTTATCTCTTTCAGTATCATAGGTCTTCATTGAGTCAAATAAACCATATTTTGTTTACCACCCTGGAAAGATATAAATGCTAAATACTCTTTAACTTTATTTTATGAGAGTGAATATTATATTCCTCTTTCCAGTGACCTTTTATTGCCTTGTGAATAAAAAAATAATTTACCAGACAGAAATAACAGCCAGAGGAAGGTGGGATTTATGAGCATGCCAACTCCACTAAAACGAAAGGATAAACATAATAGTCTCAGAATAAAAATGGTGAATTATCTTGTGTTCTATTCTCATAACTTTAAAATAATTTTTCTCAGAAAATTAGAGCTTTACTTATATCATCATGGCAGAAGTAAAAGAGTGTGGGTTCTGTTTCTTCTTTTTTTTTCTGTTCTTTGTATCCTAATGAATCTAAGAAATACTTAGATATATTCCATTTGTAAGAAATAGGAATATGAAAGAATTGTCCTTCCAGTCTATAATACATCATTGGATACATGAGCTGCAGAACATCTCTAATCTCTAAATTCTAAACACAGCAGATATTTGTATTATCTTAGCATTGTTAAGTATTTCTTTGTTGCAAAGAAATGCATGAAGTCTACAACTTTGGCTCAAAATAAGGCAAACATCAAGCTTCCATGCTGGAATCTGTTTTCTCTATAGGATCTCTATGAGATCTCTGATTTTGAAATGCAGTGTGCTTTGAGAAGTAACTGTAAAAGAGAAACTTTGCCTGTGATCAGATCTTTTTTCATTCTACACAGAAATATTATTTAGGTGGCATCATGTTAAATTCCATACTGAAATCCAGAAAAGAGAGTTCTTCTACACTTAAAGAAACAGTTATCTGCTCAAAATATGTGGTTAGCCTGGTTCAATAATCTCACTCTGCATTTTAACCCACTACTGATTTATAGTTAAAACTGATTTTTCTTTCATTGGAAATTCTCACTGAGGTCATGCACAAGGACAGATCAGACTCACGGGTATATAGCTGATTTTGTTATTTCAAGCCTTCCCTCTTTTCTAAAATGCAAGAGACTTGCAAGTATTAGTTTTATTATTATTTTACCCACATGGTGCTGCACTTGCATTGACAGCTCAGTACAAATCCTTGGCATTTATGTGATGTATTTGTTCTTGAAGAGTTCTAGGATAGGAAACAGCTTGTCTTCCCAGCTTAGTTACATTTCTCACTTTAATTTTCTTTCCAACTGGTATTTAGTAGTTTCCAGTTCTCTACCCCTTCCAATTAGCCCCTGGGATCCTCTGGAGAAGAAGAGAGGGAGAAGACAGGAAGCTGGGGGACAGCAAGGCATCCCTTTGCAAGATGCCAGCAAACCCCCTGCCTGAGGAGCCTTCAGGTTGCAGATGAAAGGGAAGAGTGAAAGGAGAAGGAGAGAAGAACCCATGAAAATTTGAAGAAGAGAAATAGTTTCAGGGGAGTCAGAAGAAAAAGTAGAGTAGGGACTGTCTACATTAGATCAGGGCAGGGACCTGTGGTCAAGTCCTTTGTTAAATGGGGTTTGGGATGACCTACCGTATAAGGGTGAGATGACTGCTTCCTCCTAGGGAGCAGCTGGTTGGAAGGGAAGCACATAGCAAAGCACTCTCTCTACCATGTGCATTTCCAGTCAAGTTTTACACTCTCCAGGTTCCTGTCTGTCTCTTCTGCTTGGGACAGGGTACAGGGACACTGCATGCTCCTACAGTGGGTCGGATGAGGGCTTTTACCCTTTCTCTCTAAGGTTTTTAATTTGTATTAAGTTTATTCTTATTTACATTTTGTTCCTTATTTCATATGTCAGATAGTTTTTCATATTACCATCAGATTAATGCTTACTGATGCATTTCACAGTTGCATGTATTTCCTAAGCAACATGTTCTTCTGTAAAAAAGAAAAGAAAACAAACCAAAACTCATTCTTAGTTATGTCTAGTCAGGAGATCATGCTCAGCCATAACTGACTGAGAGGATAAGCCAGCAGGTTTGCTGGAGTGGGTGGCCTTCACTCCTTGATAGTTTCAAAGGACCTTATAGGGACTGCCGTAATTATCTCCTTGGTGTAAGACTGAAATGAAAGAGCAACTTTGCTAACTTCTCTCTCAAAATCAGGCACATACACCTCTGAACACTACACAGAATTTGCTAGCTTTTCAGCTGCACAAAATAACAAAGCCAAAACCTGAAGTGAATTATGATTTGTCTTTTCGTTCATCGTAGGAAATGAATATTCTACTGCCCTAAGATTCCATAGATTTTTATGCTAAATTAATGACAAAAATATTTGTGAAGAAAATGCCCTTTTTGCACCTGTAATAGAATTTTCTTGCAGCAGCAGCAGCTGTGTCTGTTTCATGTAGATGACAGGCTGACAAATGGAAAGATTATTTCTGTTCCTTCTTTCATTTGAGAGTCATAAATCTGAAAAATGCGGAATAGATTTTTTTCATGCATCTTATAAGATTTTACAGGAAGATCCAAGATGGCAGAGAGGGCACAGTTCCAGAATATAAATTAAGGTCTGTACTGGTACCACCAGCAGTCACTCAACATGATTTGACAGTATCTTTGTCAAATCAATATACAATGCTTTGTTGAACTAGTGGAGTAAGTGGATGTGTCTGATAAAATAAACCGTGTGTTGTCCATGCCATTGACACGAATGCTTATTTAATAAGATTGTTTTGATTCCAAGTCAGTTTTGATATTTATACGATTGCAAATCCTGCAGAAGCAGTTGTGTCAGCCATCTGTATAACCTCATATGCCATAGAGATGCAGATCTATTCAGCTTTGTCTTGGGGTGTTTATATAGTGCTACCATATCAATAGTAAATACTATCATAATTTATATTCACCCTGCATAGACAGACACAAAGCTTTACCCTTTCTCAGTTGTAATACAAAGACCAAACAAATGTGATGCCGAGTTATTGGTAGCTCAGGTGCTCTTTGTCACCAGACATTTCACTCTGTGTTGCTCTGGGTTCGGACAACTTGGGCGCAGTAATTACACCACTGACCTATAGCTCGACAGGAATTTTTTCTTGGTTTTTAATGCAGCAGTTCCAATACAAATTTTCTTCAGACATATAGCTACTAAATTTGAGAAAAATATAGGTCCTTCCATACATATCTGTGGCAATGGATTAAGTTGTATCTGTACTGGTAAGCAGCTAAAGCCAGAGAAAATGTCACCCTGGACCACACTGCAAAGCATGTTCAGAGGAGAGTGATGTCAATAGAAACTGATCTCTCTGATCTGTGACACAATTAGGCTGAAAAATCATTACTGAGCCTTAAATGACATAGTGCATATGTAATTTTATTTAACCATTCTCCTGACTGCCTAAAACCTTTTCTATTCTATACTTTTCTTCCCCTTTTTATTACTACACATATACACAAATACAGGTACTCTTTATTCAACTGAAATATTAAGATTATATCATCAGAGGGCACGTGACTGTCATCTTTTAGTGTGTGAGAGGTCATATTACAATAAGGATTTATGGCTCCCTGGTTACCTTGAGAAAGTTCTTTTACTCACAGTGTAAAAATAAAAGCCAGGTCACAGGTTCTGTTCTTTAACTGTGTGATGACTTCTCTGTCATGATAAGCCCTTCTTATCTCTGGTAGTGTTAGAGATACTAGTTGCTGCGTGAGTGTGGGTGAGACAAATATTTTTTTTTATGGAAAAGCTGGATGTAGTGAGACCAATATGTCTTTCTCTCTCACTGGTACTGCTTCCACAGAGTACCTCAAATATCCTGAAACCTTTAGCTTTTCTTCTTTTTATCTTTATAGGTAAAGACAGTTGCCTTTTGTGGGGGATCTGTACATGGATCAACCCCTTACTTCTGAGCCTTGAACAGAATCTAGGGTTTGTGCTTATGTATTGTACCCAGAGCAAGCCACAGTATGTTTAAAATTATAAAACTTGTTTTTTTTTAATTTAAAATTATAGAACTACAAAATAATGCTTTAAACTTGAATGTATAAGGCCTGCTTTGGTGTAGCTACCTAGTCTTAATATATGAAAACACAACCTAAAGAGGAGAGGGTAAGCCTGTGCAAGTGGGCTGGTATCTTTGAATGTGGTGAGCTGGAGGTACAGAGCTCCCTATGTGCCTCTTCTCTGCCTCCTACTCCCTATGTTCAACACCCATCTCCAGATGGAGAGAAATGGGGAAGAAGCAGAGAGGTCGCTCTGTTCCTCCTCCATAGCATGGCCGCCTTCATAGAATGATTCAGGAAATTATCCTTTTTCATGCATTCCACCCTCTGGCAAGCATCTTCCCCATGGAGGATGCCAGCAGCATTTCTACCTCCAGGAGGAAGGAGATAAAATTGTAAATAACATTTAAGAGTTAACTATTTTTGGCTATGTTGCATAGGCTGAAAGTCCTATTTTCTTCTTCAGAAATTTGTTTTATGTGCTCTGACTGAGGCAAGTCAGGGAGAGAACACTGAAGACATTTATACAATTACAAAAATGCCACAGACCAGAGATCAGCAGCACAAGTGAGATTCAAATATAATGAAAAATGGGAAATCACAAAGTGCAGAGTGACTGCCACCGTCATAGTGGCAGGACTCCCACATGTACTGCAGCTCCTGTAACACTGAGCAAACCTGTGCTGCAATTTGGATGTGTCCCATGGCATGAACACCACCTCTCCACCAGGCCAGCACTGTGTCAAACTGAGCTGGGAGAACATCCTCTGAGCAAGGCAGCCACATCATTTCTACCCTGACCTAAACAAGAAACATTTTTGTACTGCTCTGTAGACAAATGTGCTGAGGAAAGACAGCTATCTGATTACATACAGTCTTCTGCAACCTGGTGTCTCTCTGAAAAGACACTGGTGGCTTGTGAGTGGGCTTTTCCACTGGGCCCAAGTTTTTCTCAGCCAAAACATCTGGATGACAAAACAAAGACAACAAGAAGTCTTTCTATAAATACATTAGCAGTAAAAGGAAGGGCAGGGAGAGCCTCCATTCTCTATTAGGTGCAGGAGGTAACATGGTGACTAGGGATGAGAAAAAGACTGAGATGATTAATACTGCCTTTCCCTCAGTCTTTAGTAGTAGGACAGTTGTAGTCTGGGAATCCAGTCCTCTGACCTAAAAGATGAAACTGGGAGCAGAATGATCCCCTTGTAATCCAGGAAGAGATGGTTCATGACCTGCTGCAGCACCACTTACAAGTACGTAAGTATTACAGATGGAATACACCTGAGTTCTGAGAGAGCTGGGGGAGGTGCTTACCAAGCCACTTTCCATCATTTTTCAGCAGTCGTGTCTGACTGGGGAGGTCCCAACAGACTGGAAGTTAGCCAGTGTGACACCCATCTACAAGAAGAGCCAAAATAAGCATCCAGGAAAACTCCAGGCCTGTCATTTTGACTTTGGTGCCACGGAAACTGACAGAGCAGATCATCATAAGTACCATCATGCAGTTCATGCAAGACAATCAGATGATCAGGCACAATCACCAATGGTTTATGAAGGGCAGGTCCTACCTGAGTAACTTGATCTCCCTCTACAACATAGTCACCTGCTTAGTGGATGAGGGAAAGGCTGTGGATGTTGCTGTTGCTTAGCTGGACTTTAGTAAAGCCTTTGACACCATTCTCCTTGATGGGCTTCTGCTTCTCTGGGTAAAAAAAATGTCTGTATGGCTGGGCCCAAAGAGTGGTGGTGAATGG
This sequence comes from Chloroceryle aenea, assembly GCA_013399075.1. Classification (NCBI taxonomy): domain Eukaryota; kingdom Metazoa; phylum Chordata; class Aves; order Coraciiformes; family Cerylidae; genus Chloroceryle; species Chloroceryle aenea. Next base: position 194,618 of record VWZY01001792.1, read on the forward strand.
AGTTAAGTTGACAGACGATGATGAGTGGTGTCTCCCAGGGCTCAATACTAGAGCCAGTTCTTTTTAACATCTTTATCAACGATATGGATGAGCGGACTGAGTGCATTCTTAGTAAATTTGGAGATAACACCAAACTGGGTGGAAGGGTCAATCTGCTTGAGGTTAGGAAGGCTCTGCAGAGGGACCTGGACAGACTAAGTTGATGGGCCAAGGTCAACTGTATGAGCTTCAACAAGGCCAAATGGTGGCCTGCACTTTGGCTACAACAACCCTCAGCAGTGCTACAGCCCTTGGGGAAGAATGGCTGGAAAGCTGCTCAGTAGAGAGGGATCTGGAGGTTTTGATTGATAGCTAACAACATGAGCCAACAGTGTGCCCAGGTGGTCAAAAAGGCCAATGGCATCCAGGCTTGCATCAGTAATAATGTGGCCAGCAGGACTAGGGAAGTAATTTTACCCCAGTACTTGGCACTGGTGAGGCTGCATCTTGAGTACTGTGTTCAGTCTTGGGCCCCTCACTACAAGGACACTGAAGTTCTGTGTCCAAAGAAGGGCAACAAAGCTGATGAAGAGGCTAAAGCACAAGTCTGATGAGGAGTGTCTGAGAGAATTGGAGTTGTTTAGCTTGGAAAAAAGAAGGTTCAGGTTCTCGCTCTCTGCAACTGCCTGAAAAGGGGTTGTAGAGAGGTGGGGGTTGGTCTGTTCAACCAAGTAACAAGTGATAGAACAAGAGGAAATGGCCTCAAGTTGTGCTGAGGGAAGTTTACACTGGATATTAGGAAAAACTCCTTTCTTGAATGGGTTATCAGGCACTGAAACAGCTTCCCTAAAGTAGTGGTGGTGTCAAGACCCCTGGAGGTATTTAAGAGCTGTGTATATGTAGTGCTGAGGGATATGGTTTAGTCAACGTCTTGACAGTGTTAGGTTAATGATTGGACTGCATGATCTTAAAGGTCTTTTCCAGTGTAGGAAATTCTGTGATTCTGTGATTTTGGGCCATGGCTGTTCATGGTTCCAACCTTTGCAAGCTCCCAAATCTGGATATTTAATTGCTTGTATTTTAAAAATAAATGCATCTCTGCTGGCTGGTACCTCAGGTTTCTAGGCAAGATCCGCACTCACAGGCACCAGTTGCTCCTTTATGTTCTTTCCAGTTACATCTAGCCTGGCAGGTAGTGATGCTGCACTGATGTCTGGGTTTGCACCACGCCAGCCCCTCTGTCCCTGGAAAAAATCCTAGGCACACAAACCAGTAAGGGACAGGTTTGTTTGAACCTGATCTAAGCTTTAGGCTGTGCTTAATTTGTGGTCTAAATATAGCCTTTGAATTGCTTCCTGTGCTTTCAGGGTCTTACCTGAGAAGAAAGAATGTGGCAGACAATATAAGGCAAGAAGATCTTAGAAAGATTTTATTCATTCATAATCATTTTTAAGAGAGCATTTCACTGTACTTCTGTTTGCAAAACAGTAAACAGTACTAAAGAATTTCCCTCCTTCACCAAGGGGGATGCAAAGAGAACAGGTATCATCTCTTAGTGCTTCCTCTTGAGACTGCAGGCTTGGTAGGTAATACTAAACAATTAAACTGCTCAGTTTGATACAGCACAAGGTTTTGATGAGTAAAATATACCAGTGCAATACATACACATATAGGAATGCAGCCCACATGAAATGCATTTAGTATCAGTTAAAATATTTAAGTGTCGTGAATTGTAATTACAAATAGAAAATAATGGTAAAGCTCTTCTAGTTCTAGTAGTTCTACAAAATATGATTCTTGACACTATGTTGTCTAGTACTTTGATTGTTAACAACTATCTGAGGAAGAAATATCCTAATGTAGTTTGTAGATCCCCCCAAAATCACGACAGAAAGCCACAAACAAAATTTGCTGTCATTCAAACAGCTATGTTCAGTTCAGACCCAAATGTCAAGGGCAAAGACTCCTATGATAAAAAACCACCCCTCTAGAAACAGAAATTCTGAAAAACATCTTGGGATTTGGAGCAGATGATCTGCTGCTCGGTGCTATAGCAAGAAGAGCTAATGTAGATAAACAGGATGATCCCATGTAAGGAGGTCATACTGAGAAATATTTTGTCACTGTCTCTTGTGATATGAAACCTTTAAGCCAGGATAAGAAACCAGAGTGTGGCAGATTCATGAGAAAACAAAACAATGGAATGTTTTTTTAAATGCTCCTCATTAAAACTCATTGGCATACAATGTTTTCGATACCAAAAGCTTATACTAATGAGACAAGTTCTTGTAAGTACATTCCACAGAGAACTCTTGAGCACAGAGGTGTCTGTGTTTGTTATAAAGCTGGAGGCTGCCGCAGGATTCCAGAAAATATCACTCACTTCTTTCCTTTTTTAAACTTTCCCTGAATCATTCACTACACATCACTGTCAAAGATAAACCATTTGTCTAGACAGACATTGGGTCTGACCCAGTATGGCTAGTCACATGTTGTTGTTCCTACCACTGCTATATTTACCATCCTGATACATGATCAGATATCTAATATTGTGTCCAGTTCTCCTGTTCACAGTCCAAGAAAGAAACTGAAAGAACATTTTAAAGTATTAGGAAGCAAGTGAAATACTAAGGGGTCCTGTTATATGTACATTAACAAGGGCAGGGCTAAGGTATAGTATCCAAAATCATCTAACTCAGAACGGCCAGACACTTCAGCAGGAAAAAGTCATGCATGATGGTAGGATTCATCTGATTAAGTACAGACGTCTATATCTGAGCTGGTCCATCTAGAAGCTCTGTCTGTCAATGCAGATCTAAGCAATACTCTCAGTGGATTGTAAAGCACAATTCATCTCAGTCTAAAGCAGATGTCTAAAATGGGTTAGATGAATCACTCCCTTAAAGTTTCTATTTGGTCCACCGTCTGTGGAAGGCACATAGTGTGACTAGCACAGTTGCAGACCACTACTGAAGGTGCCCAAAGCTGGTTGTACCTTACTTCTGAACTCTTTGAAGTGATTAGTAGAGATCAGTAAGGGTAGTAGAGTACAGATTACTGCTCAGTGTTATTAGTGACTGGAACACATTATGAAGGACTGAGATGACTGTTCTTCCAAAAGCTCTTTTAAAATGAAGGTTGCACTTTATTTCCTAGAAAATATGCCTAGTTGAAACTTGGCTATTGGCCTTGTGCCAGAGGCTCCTCTGGCTCATGTTGTATGGGAGGTCGGACTATCAAATCATAATGATTCCTCCTGGCCTTAAAAATCTGTACCTTCGACCACTGCTAATGAATAGTGGCATGTTTTCAATGCCTTATTAAGTGACTCTTGATCAATACAGATGTGCCATTTACCTGCAGGGTTTTTCTCACAATTGTTAGCTGCTGCTGCTGCTGTGTTCATTTCAAAGGATGTAATGTTACAAATCAGCTTATGAATCTTAGATATGCTGAAGTTTTCCATCAGTACCAAAGGGCAGACACAGAAGTGGCTCAGAGGGTGGTAGACTTCCCTCTTAGCACTCTGCTCCATGCTGTGCAGCCAGAAGTGAAACTGCAGCATAGCACAGCCCTTTCTATCAATATCATAGCAACATCTAGCCCTGTGCAGCCAAATTTATCCTTGCATCACTTAGTTTGCAGTGAAAATGGATGGATTTAAAGCTTGGAGTTTAACAAGAGTCTTTCCTGACTCAGTCTTTCTTTCATGTTATTGACAGGTTTATCTATAGTATCAGATGCCTTTATATCCATCATTGTCATACATAAAGAAAAGATAATAGAGTGTGCATGGCTATGCCATGAGTGTGTTCTATGCTACCCTTGTTTTCATTTAAAATAATGGTAAGCAAATGCATCATTAAACTTACTGTTCACAAATGCAGTTTGACTTTGTATTGCTGCCATTTAGGATGACTAACCAAGACTTGCACACAGTAGCTGTGCTCTTGGAGTAACTAGTATTAAATCACATTGTGAGTCAATACAACAACAAAACCACTTTTGACTGGTCTCGATACTTCACCAACTAAAAAAAAATCTACCAATTTTAACAAATCTATGACATATGTACTAGCTCCTGACACTGTCCCTTCATTTTGATTGGTGTTATTAGAAGCCCTGCATGGTTAGCTTTTACTAAAGGGTTGGTAAGGATGTCATGAGCAAAGGGAGCTTTGAAGAATATTATAAAACTAGAGTAATCTGCTTCTTGTGGGCTGAACAGTGGTCAGCATCACTGGTAATTATCACTGTCTTGTCCAATTTGTTTTCATCTCACAAATGAGCACAGCTGGAAAAGCTGTACCTGAAAGACTTAAATTCCTGATTCCTAAAGCTGGTTCTCTAGCTGCAGGTGCTCAGACATCTCTAAGGTACTATCAGCAAGCCCAGTCATAAATCACAGAGACTTGCTATTTACCACTGTGACTGATCTCCAAAAACAGGATCAATGCAGTTCATTCCTGAAACCTGAAAACAAGTGTATATATAAGAGAAAGTGTCAAGAAAGACAATATTAAAAAGAAGGTCAAACTTTAATTCACCTTGGTTCCCAGAAACATTCCTTAAGCCTCCTGATGAGAATAATTTCACAGCCTGTGTGGATTGCATTACGCCTACCCTTAAACTGAATCCTTTAAAGATAGTTACTGACTCATTTTTATTCTAAAAAATCTTTACTGTGGTGACATCCCTTCTTAGTCAATAAGGCAAATGCAGATGAATTAAATGTAGTTTTCGGTTATATTTTTGCTTCTAGGAGGCTCACTCCAGGTTTTGCCCCAGTTTTGGGCACTGGAGGGGCATCTTTTTGCACTGTTCCAGGAGGGGCTTGGAGAAAAAAAAAGGACTTTGAGACAGTGATACATAGAGCAGTCTATCTTCTCCAGCACAAGGAACTGCCTTGTTGTGGAGAGAAGGCAAAATCAAAGCTCCTGCCAATCTAATTCCTTTCTCCTTGCACAAAGTAAAGTCATTACTCTGCAAAGAAAGATTGCTCTCCCTCTCACAATCTGGTCTTTAACTCCAGCATCTAGCACTGAGACACAGGAGGAATTCTCACAGCCTTTGGCATCTCTTTGCTGTGTGCCAGCTGAACCACAATTTGTTCCTTCCAGGATACAACTGAAGGAGCAGACTGTGCTATCATCATACTTGTATAAGGTGAGATCAAAGATCCTTCCAGCCCAGTATCCTGTTTCTGAGAGTGGACAGCAGCAGATGTTTCTGGGAAGAGTGTAAGAAAAAGGAAAAATGCGACACATTCCTACTGTGTACACTCCAAAGCCAGAGATTTGTGCCTCACACATTTCCTCAGCTAGAGCCAAAATCCACACAACACTTTTTTCCATAAAAATTTAACAACCAATACTGTTCGTTGTTCTCTCTGGAGCTGATCCTCAAGGTAGCCATGCCACCAGAAATCTACCATTCACCCAGCTGCATTACATTCTCCACCACTTACAACAGAATTGGGCTTTCTCCTGTCAGGTTGCCTCTTCTTCACCGGTGCAGCTAGAAACAAGAATCTCCACAAACAGGTAGGCAAAACCCACTTACAACATAACTGCATAACTTTGCTGACTTTCATGGAGCTGGACTACATTTTCATTGGACTGTGTATCATATTTAAAAGATGAGCTAGAACAAAAGTTTTCGCACCTGCTACAGTTTTAGAGTAGAGCTGTGCAGGCATGGCTGGGTAGATGGCCAAAGGAAATGTTCACACCATATTCCAGTGCCAACTTGAGCACTCAAGAAGTCTTCGGTAGCCAAGAGGAAGAGAAGACATGTACCTCAGCTCTAAAATTATCCCAGAGAGATCAGCCTCCTCATCTAGATTCTAAATTTGGAGCTAAAATTCAGGCACATGAACACCCTTCCCATTACTCCTACATTTTCCAGTTACCAATTTTGATTTAAAAATAAAAGTAACTGATTAGATCTCTGACAATCTGCAGTGGCCCAGCATCTTGCCCTGCAGCAGTTTCAACTCTGGCAACAACAGAACTTTTAGGAATAAAAGCTCTGACTGATTTTCTAGTTAACTTAATTTATTGTAATTAGCTTTACTTAATTATACATACAGCTGTTCTGCACCCTTAACATAGCTCAGGGGACTGTTTAAAGTGCTTAAGTCTAAATGTCATGTTTTAGCACAGTATTCTTCTCAGAATCTGGTGGGAGGGAAGGGCATCCAGCAGCCCATTTTTCTTTCTTTTGACTGTCTCAACACACTTTGAGCACATCCTCCTCCCCCACTCCTTTCTCTTCTTGGGCAAAGAAAAGATATCTGTTCCTCTGCTACATCTGACACTCAGTGCTCTGAAGGGCTGTGGGGATTGCTACTTTTGCCCCTCCCCAGGGCACACACTGGCTGTCTCCAGTAACTCTCACCCGGTCTAGCCAGAGGAGGAATATGCCTCAAAAAGAGCCTTAACCTTGATTGCTGCCTTTGCACCACTGACATAAAAAGGTGTTCTTCTTTCTTTACCACAGATGAACGGTGGAAATATTTACAGTATTGAATCTTATGTTACAAATCTCATAAGGAGACCTTCTTTAAGGTAAAGCTGCATAAGGACTTCTCCCCACCATGTTCACAAAGTGTTCCTATGATCCTAAAGCTGGCAAATAAATCCTCTGTCTAAATCATCTCAGCACATAAGGCAGAACAATTTCAGCAAATCAAGCACTGGACTCTTCCACTAGGTTCGTATTGTTTATTATAAGTAGGTAATGACAATATTTGAAATAGATTGGAATTTTAATCTGCTTTACTATCAGATGAGACTATGCAAGGTCACCTTTGCTGCAGATCAGATGCTCAAGTGTACACATTCCCCACACAGATAACCAGTGCTGTCCAGTTTTGATGATATTGTCAGTTCACTTAAAATAGTTAAATTGTTTTCCTTTTACTAACCCAAGAGAGTTTTGATATCCTTATCTTTGCCAGGTCTTTCTTGTTCTGTCAAACTTTGCAAGCAAGATGTAGAAGGTGCCAGAACATCTTGGGGATAATTACTCTTCAACTAATTTGAAGCAGTAATGATGATATTCTAGATTTTTATGGAGCAAATGTTTTATGTTTTATTAATTGCCCTTGTTCTTTCCTTTGGTATTTTTCCTGATGTCTCATAGCCTTCAGGTTTACTGTCTAAACTACTCCTATGCTGCACATTTTGCACCCCAAAAGAAAGCCTTTATGATAGCAGCCTAAAGCCCAGATGCTGCCCTTTGGAGAAGGAAAGTGTTTATGAAGAAAACTGTAGTCAGAAGCTTATTCACTCCCGGTGATGGGAAATGTCTGGGAGTTTGTGCCCTTTCACAAACTTGGGTCTCAATGTATGGATTCTGTCTGTTTAAAACAATCATGGCTTGTAGCAACATCCTGGACTGGTACCTCAGAAAGTCTAAGAGGTATAATTTATGGAAATCCCTATACCTTTTCTACACATACATATGTCTCTTCCTTCTTAGCTGTTCTTAACTGTTCTCTTCCTTCTTAATCTGTTTCTTCTCCTTAAATTCCTCCTTCACGGCCAAGAGCTTGAGATCTTTGACTGAACTTTTGGGTAATTTTATTTGAACAACCCATAAAAGGTTTGAGGCAGACAGGGTGACCTGGTGGTGAGCTGAGTAGTGTCCTGGAGGCTCTCTTGGAGTAGCATAAGGGTAGAACTGTGACAGAGCTGGTATCTCCCTGAGTAGGAGAATTTTGCAGATAAAGACTAGGAAGTATATAAAGTGGGAGCACCGAAGTTTGACTATGAAATGATTAGATAATTTTGTAAAAATCATTGGATAACTATGTACCACTTGAAGCACCTGAATCTGCCTTTCAAAACCTTAAAACCAATTTCCAAAAGGGAATGATATATTTTTTTATATATATAAATTGCGTGTGTTCTCCACTCGTGGCAAGGCATGGAATACTGCAGTGGCCTTGGTTCTCACACCGCTCCTGTAGCTCAGGAAAGTACCATTTAAGAAATGGGAATAAAATACATGAGCCTGTGGCTCCCACATGATCCTTCAAGATGTTTGTGGTGGCGCAAGGATGTGATGTCAGGTTCTGCATATTCTTTTGACTATTTTCTCAATGCTACTGGCTGCTGAAGCTGAGGATATCAAGCCATATCGTCTTCAGCAGACTAATGCACATTTTGAAGTGAAGGTCAAATTATTACTTCCTAATGAAATATTGGTTATTTCTTGTAAACCTTGCAGAAAACAACGTAGATCCACACAACAGATGGAGGCCTCTTTGTCCTGCTGTGCCCCTGTGAGTCCCTGTTTTGCAAATGAACAAAACACAAAGGCAGATACATTCCTGACCTCTACTCAGGACACTTTCCTATTTATTTAGAGGCTAAGAGAATGCAGGTTATGCTCTTTTCCATGAGTTTGGTTGGTGTTTTGTCACAGACAGGACTCCTGGAGACAATTAAAAACAGCCTTAGCTGCCATGGGTTTTGTGGCACAGAAATGGTTGGTGGGGCTGTGTGACCGTTGTGGTGGGGGCAGGGATATTTCTGGACTTCTTAATTTAGGAGCACCTTTGTGCAATTCATTCATTAAAAAGCTGTTGAAAATTGGTTTTGTTTCTTACCATTGAATATTATTTTTTTTCCCTGTCTCTCTTTGCTACCTAGAGAAAGTCAGAGGTTTGTGAAGCTAAGGGGTGGCATGTGTCTCACAAAGTAAAGTTAAACACAGTGCTTTTCATCTATGATTCTGAAAGCCCCTTGCTAAGCCTATCAGCTTTTTTTTGTCATAATTTTTAGCTGGGACTAAATGAAGAACAAAGAATTATTTCACTGCAGGGATTACCAAGTAATTAACAACTTTAAAATGGCACCTGGAAAGACTTTGTCCATCTTCTGTAAAGGAGGGTGAAATTAAAAACTTCAGAGAAGAACAGTTAAAAGTCTCACAGAAGTCAGAGTCCTCTTCCTCCAAGTGTAATGATTCAATACTGATGATGAGTAATATCCCTGTTGCTTTACTGGAATTTGTTCTGGACCCTCAAACATACTCGTTCCTTGGTTTCAACACCAACTCTCAGGGGCAGATCTCCTCCTTTTCAATATTCTTAAACATCTGAGTGCCCAGGACTGGTGTACGAGAAGACAGAGTCATATGAGAAACCAGAAACAGCAGGGGAATTTGTCACTGACAGTAAGAGCAACTCATTAGTGATGTATCAACTCACACTTTTAATTTACATCTGACATTTGACTGTTACCTCATCCTTCTGGGCACCATTTGTCTATTCACAATATTGCATTCTCTGACACAGAATAAGGCTCAAATTCACAAAGGTGCCGAGGTACAATTGCTGATACAACAGAGAGTTACTGTTGCCTAAGAAGTCAGGGTCCAGCAATGAGATTCCCAGAGCAAACTGGAGGTTAAGCACTCTAGAATTAAATTCATGATTCCCAACATGTCCAGGTGGTCAGCAGGGAGTAATGCAGAAACGCTGTGAGAACTGCTTTGGGATTTACAGTCCAAGAGCCTCCCCTGAATTTAGGCACACACAACTAAGTTGTCCCTTGGATACATGCATCTATCTATCTATCTATCTATCTATCTATCTATCTATCTTACCATCTATGTCCATCTTTCCTTTGGACAGATGATGACAGGGGAAGGAGAGGTGTGAGAAGTTGGCAGACATATTACCCAACATGACTCAGCTGGCCTAAGCAGGTTGTACAATACTTGAGCTAATTTTGTCATTCTTATTTCATGTTTAGAATCGTGTGTCCCACATCTTTCCTGAGGATTCCCAATGCTTCCAAAATTGAGCAAAACTCACAAACAACACAATCTCCAACCCCGCAGACCCCAGCCCAAACAGTAAGATGCACACAATATTCCTTGGTAGAAAATTTTCAAAGTGGCTGCTTTTCCAGATGGAAGAGTGTTACCCTGAAGCTGGAAAGAAAATATTCATATGATTATGCTTACAAAAAAATGAGAGTTTTTTTTGTTTGGTTTGGTTTGGTTTTTTTTTCCACCAAGGCCTGTATCATCAGGAGAAGGGGCAACAGTTTAAAACTGAAGGAGAGTAGATTTACTTCAGCTTAGCAGACGTTAGTCTTCAACACTGGATGTGTTCAAGACCAGGTTGAATGGAGCTTTGAGCAACCTGCTCTAGTAGATATCCCTGCCCATAGCAGGGGGGTTGGAACTAGATGATCTTTAAGGTCCTTTCCAACACAAACCACAATTATATGATTATGCTACAGTTTTTTTGAGCTTAAATGCATAAATATATGTTGGATTCCTGTAGCAATAAAGAAACAAATGTTTTAAAATCACAAAGTAGGCAGATATTGGAGGAAAACTCTAGACGTAATGCACAAATATCCAGCAACTGTTTTCTTTTAATAGACTTTACAAAACCTGTTGGGCAAACACAGTCCTAACTAAATAATGCTGACTGTACTTCTTCCCAAGAATAAATAATTGAAAGGGATCAAATGATAAATGAAATGAATGGTGCCCCATCAAAACAAATGGTGATAAATAGAAACACCTTGGTGTTGCTAACACTCACACTAATGTGAACTGGTCAGTATAATTTATAGTTTGGGATTTTTTTTTTTACCTATTGCAGGCTAGTTCTTTGTGCTAAATCTGATGTTAAAGTGATAAATTAGGAAGAGGAAGGTTGTCTAATGAGCAAGTAGGCACCAATATATCAGAAAATTCAAATAAATCTAGGCTGTTACCTATTTGTGGGTTTTTTTTTTTGGTGTTCCTTTTAGGGTAGAAAAGAATACTTGGTCTGAAGATGTAGTCCAAAATACATAAATGTTTTATGTTCTTTTCCATTTATATGTGCATGATAGGCATACATGTCTTCAAATATGTGTACAAGTCTGCAAGACTGGAAGGACAATCTTGTACCATCAGTGGAACAGTTTGCAGTTACTCGCCTATGCATGTTTAAGCATGCAGCTATACATCTGCATTTCTGAAAGTGAAGCCCTTCATGTTTTGCATGATATATAACCCAATAAAATCAATGGGGAAATGATCATTTAATTCAATGAATATTTGATCAAATGCTTCATTTTCTTACTTTTAAGGTAGAATGCAGTTCCTCTGGGGAAAATATTTAATCACAGGCAAAGCACCCCTATAATTGTCCTCATTATTTCATTCAAAAAGACTTAATGAATAAAGAGGAGAGACCCATTTTTCATCCTACAAAGACTGACAAATGTTGAAAATGTAAACCTTACAAATATCAGAAATCAAAATACTGAGAGTTTTCATGAAGTAATAATATAGGTGAAATTGTCATTCCTATGGTTCCAAATATTTCATTTTGCTTCAGACTTCTGTGTTTTAAGTAACTTAAATGTCAGTATACAAGTAATTTTGAACTGAAAATCCAGCAAAACCTTTTCTTAGAATAGTAACATTAGAAGTTTCGTGCTGTTTATGTAAATATTATTTTCTTTTCATAAGCCAAAATACAGACATTTTCCCATATTTTGCTTTAAACATTTTTCAGCAAGAAAGCTGTTTATTTAAAACATTAACTACTTGTTCTGTTGCAAATTCTTCAGAGTCCCCATAACTAGCAAAACTAGGAGTATTTTCCCTTTTTTTCTCCTATTCATGGGTGAATTTCCTCAAAGTACCTCTAATCTTTAATGATGTATAGCATACAGATACAGGTATTTTTTTTTCCCAGTTGTCTGCTGGAAACACCCAGCAAAGACAACCTGATGAACATGATGGTTTGCCTCAGGGCTTTCAGCTCAGCATTTTGCTTACTATCAGAAAGATCTGATCTACAGGTTTGATATTTAGGATTTTTAATGGTCTGTGGATATCTGTATGAAAAATCATAACAAGTCTTATGATGACCTGTATGCCAGACATACCTTCCTCAAGCTAACTGCAAGGCTTTTCTTTGCCATCCCCTCAGCTTAGTGCAAGAGCATGATTTGGTAGGGCCAGAGAGCATTTCTAGCAGATAATACCCTAGCAGACAGCTGTGTAGGTAGACTTAGGATGAATAGGAGAAATAGAAGATAACCTCCTGTGGCTGCAATGTACCTTCTTCTCATATAGCCCACAAGCTAAAAATAGGCTTTTGTCTTTATCTACAATTTGTATTTTTTATTTTCTGTGGGTTCTCTATTAATAATGGACAATGAGGTAATTAAGATAAGGTCTTTCTGCATGCTTTGGCTTTCCTATAGCTGAATTAGCAACTCTGACTACATGCTGAGATGACTGGTAGAGCTGCAGGCCCTTATTGCCAAGGTCTGCAATATATTTTTCCCTCATTGGCAATGAGCAGATTTTTTTTTCTTCTTTTAAAGCTTCTAGGTAATAGTTTTATTATTCAAAACTTATGGAAAGGGAGAAGCACCCAAACAGACACCAGATGAAATCCTCAGCAAGTCCTGCATTTAAAAAAAATCTTTATTTTTATTTTCTTTAATTAAAAAAAATCCCTTTACCCATGTGGTTGTTATTTTTAAAACTTTAGTTACTGCATCCAAATTTCACCTTTACCCTCCACCTCACATCTTATGCTTCTCAGTTACTACAGGAGTTGAGACCCTTGCAAGAGCCCATGGCGTTTGAGAAATACTGTCATTTTATCCACAGAAGCCCAAGTTTCATACATTAAAACTACCATGCTTACCTGCCTTCAAAACCAGCTGCTAAGTTCCCTTTTGGTATTTTCCATGGTCATACAGTAATCTTTGGAGAAGTAGAGATCTAAACCTGGAGTATTTAGTATTAACCTGGTCTTGTGCATGGTCAAGTGCAGCTTATTGTCTGGCTAGATGATATCAGTTCTTCATGAAGACCAGCAACTTTTTAAAGACTTTTTGTGGTTTGGGGAAGAAAACCACCAAGAATACAGATTTATTTATATATGGAAGGGGGATGTGCATCCTATGCTTTGGATAGCATGAGGGAGCAGCCTACCATAAAGCAAGAGCTGGGGAACATCCATGAAGTGCAATCAGGGGGCATTTGAAGAGGCAATGAGTCATGCAGTAAGTAATAGATTGGATTTGTTTACCTAGAGACAGTTTTTCTTACATTTGGAGAGGTAGAGCTTCTGTCTGGCATTAATGTTCTAGATGACCTGTAGTTTTCAGTTGTAGTACTTAGGTTCCATAAATTGGCTTTTGCCATTGGGATACTGCAGCATTAGATACAGCAGGTCTGAAGACTAAGTATTAAATGTTTTTCAGTATCTGAGAGAAATAGTACAGCAGCTAAGTGGTGCAGGAATGTATACTAGCCTCCCCTATTTCAAACATTTTCATCATACTTGCAGTTTACCCTATGTAAATCTACCTTATCCATGTGGTTCGCATTAGTTCTCTCATGTGTTCAAGGATCCACACGTGAAATTATTTCCTTTTCTCCAGAAGCAAAAGTTTGCATTCAATTACTGCTAGAGTATTTGCCACTTAAAACTAAAGTGCTTTGTTTTGCTGAGTTGAGTCATCAGTAAAAGGTATGCAACATCCATCTTGCAACCAACTGTAGTCAGACCCTTTAATTAATGGCTTGGGATTCTGCTTTGTCTTTTAAAAGGATAAAATCTAATTGTGGTTCAGATTAGGCTGTCTAATGAACATGACCACAAAGCAATTGATCAAACCTAATAGGGGGAATAGTTATGCCAACATTAAGTAAACCTCTTGTTTGTTTTGCATAAGTAACTTAAGGAAGCATTGCAAACATTATTGATGCATTATTTACTTCTCTGGAATTTTAGCCAGCTACGTTGCTGTGGTTCAAAGACAGAAACTCTAAGCCGTATTTTCCTAGTACTAGGAATATTGCTCATTCATCTTCCATTCTAAACAATATTATAAAGATGCTGTTCTGAGTGTTTTTTGACATGGCAAATCTAATTTTAATTTAACACTTCACACATGAAAACAAAACAAAAACCAATTTTCTCCTATGGAATGTTTTCTTTTTATTACCGAAAGCAAGACTTATGTCCTAATTAGGCAGAATTGGAGATCGAAAGATAAACTTTCCATTTTCAGTATGTTCAGGGTGTACTTGTAGGCAAGAATTAGGTCAGAGTATGAAATGCATGGTCCAAATACACAGTAAATATTTCACATATACACAATACAGCAATATTATCTTCAGAGTTCTTTCTTCTCAGTCTTTAGTTAGATAAAGTAGAAACCTGAGCAAGGGCTTCAAGATAAAGCCCTGTACAAAGATCATATAGGATTATCTTGCATAGTGCAATTATTCAGGTACAAGACTCTTATATTTAGATATATTCAGATTTGCAAACAAAAGTCCAAGAGCCTTTTGCATTTTTTTTTTTTCTGACATGAGGCAACTATTAGAATTTTTTTTTTAAGTTCATTATGAGAATTTGTATGGCAAGTTCAGCTTCAGATAATAAAAATTCTTGAAAGGAGAACAGATTCTTGACATGTTATGCTAGAGATCTGTCACATTCCTTAAGATCAAGGAAAACCTAGAAAAGAAACAGAAGAAGATATGAGAAGGTTTACTGGATTAAACACAGATGCCATGAATTTGACTCATTTCCACAGAATCACAGAATGGTGGCAAGGTGCCTCTGGACACCATTTAGTCAATTCTTGCTCAGAGCAGGGTCAACTACAGCAGGTTGCTCATGGCCATGTCCAGTCATATTTTTAATATCTCCAAGGATGGAGATTCCAGAACCTCTCTGAGCAGCCTGTGACAGTGTTTAACCACTTGCAGAATAAAAAAACTTTTTTCTTATGTTTAAGCAGAATTTCTTGTATTTCCATTTGTGCCCATTGCTCCTTGCCCCGTCACTGAGTGCCACTGACAGGACTGTGATTTGGTCTTCTTAACTTCTTTACTCCTTAACTTCACACACTTTGATAATATCCCCCCAGAACCTTCTCTTCTCCACACTGAATGGTCTCAGCTTTCTCAGCTTCTCCTCATCTGTCAGATGCTCCAAGCTCTTCAACATTGCTGTGGCCTGGAAACGGCACTGGAGAGTCATCTCACCAAGGCTGAGAAGAGAGGGAGAGTCACCTTCCTTGACCTGCTCACAATGCTTTTCCTGACACAGCCGTGGAGCCTGTGGGAAAATTTTGCCCAACTTTCTATATCTGCAAACCGTATGTTAGCATCTAACCTAGGTACCCAAAGTTGTCTTTGTAATTAATGGAGAGAAATAGAAACACATCTTGGAAGTATTATGTATTGCATCCTAGAATTGTGTATTTCTTTCTATTGATAGTAGAAGCAAACTAAATAACTAACTGAGATTAGAAGTCTAGCACTAAATAAGAGACAATCAACCCCTAAAGCACAACTTAGAATTTATGAAGTTAAAGCCAAGAAGGGAGCCTGCTCTGCCTAAACACTTGTCACTTATATCCATCTAGCTCTATCTGAGACATATTTCCTGAGGTCTCAATTTACAAAGGATTACTTTTGTTTGGAAGCATGATCATAGAAGAAGAAAGTACTCATCTCTAATAGGAGAACCTGTTCACCAGATCATTCACCCATATGGTGGAAGAAAGACAGATCCTCTTTAGCTTGGAGAAGTTCAAACCTGTTTCAAGGGCTAGGCTGGCCACTAGATGAATGACAGACCCTCCCTATTAACCCCTTTCCCTTCCCATTGGGAAAGGGGAGGGGAATAAGGGAGAGACATGATCAGAAAAGAAAAACTAAAAAAGCTCTAATGAAAATAATTACAAATTAAAATGAAAAATAACAATCAAATTAAATATTTACAAATATATACAAAGCCAATAGCAAACCAAACCTCTGCTGGTAGCAATTACGTCACTCCACCACTGATGGTGTGGAGCAGGCACTGGGGAATTCCCAGAATAGACTCGGCAGCAGATGGTTACTGGATTCAGGAGCTGGATTC
>VWZY01001793.1:0-10272 GCA_013399075.1 Chloroceryle aenea
CATCAATGTTTATCAATACATAAGGGATGAATGCCAGGAGGATGGAGCCAGGCTCTTCTTGGTGATGTCTGATGACAGGACAAGGGGCAATGGGTGGAAGCTGAGGCATAGGAAGTTCCATGTAAACATGAGGAGGAACTTTTTCATGGTGAGGGTGACAGAGCACTGGAACAGGCTGCCCAGGTGGGTTGTGGAGTCTCCCTCTCTGGAGACATTCAAAACCCTCCTGGATGTGTTCCTGTGTGACCTGGTATAGGTGATCCTGGTCTGGCAGGGAGGGTGGACTGGATGATCTTTTGAGGTCCCTTCCAGCCCTTGACATTCTGTGAGAAGTTTCTGCTTGCTGCAGGGTGGAGTGGACAAGATGACCTTTTAAAGGTCTGTTCCCAACCAAACAATTCTCCAGTTCTAAGATTAATTATGGATTGACTGGTAAAGATATATCAGTTTATGTTGATTGCTTTTAAGTATCCCTATAATTTTGTGGAATTAAGAGTGATTTATTAAAGAACTATTCACAGCAGGGATTCAACAGCATTCACACAGCAGACCTACATCTCTGCAGTGACCTTCCCTGAGTTATGGAGCAGCTGAAAAAACAGTGTAAGAAAATTATTAAACCTCAGAGAAATCAAGGAGACCTTGTGAATCCAGGAGACTGTAAAGAAAGATTGATATTTAATTTGAGATTTCAACTGAGTCTAGCTAAGGGTGGGGAAAAGGCAATACATGGAGTATAGCATGTTGTTGAGATTACACACTTACCAGGGGAAAACTGTAGGAATCGGTGGAAGGACAAGACTGAGTCTTAGAAAGAAAATTAGATTGAACAGCATCACACTTAAATAGATTGCAGTAAGTTTCCTTAGAGGGCTGCTGAGACTAAATTGCTGATATTCATAGATTGGATAGCTGAAGATTACCTAAGACAAGAAGCAAAAGCCAGGTGGATGTAATTCAAAATTCTTCATCTGAATCTCTCACTAAATGCAGCATCTTTTCAGGGCTTCAGAACCAAAGAAATATCCCCACAGTTTGGACAACTTCAGAAAACAATTTGAGACAAAGTCTTCTGTAAAGAAGAATCTGGAAGGAATCCCTAAGATAGTTAAGTCATGGCAGGTGGCACAGAAATTGTTTAGTGTATTAAAGGCAGAGAGCAAATACGTCCTGCTTAGCAAGAAAGTATTTAGAAAAGGCAAAAGGGAACTCACATGCCTAAGAAGCAGGGTATCAGAGACTGCTGAAAGCAAGAAGACATCTTTCAGATGGCTGAAATTTTTTAAGAAAATGTAAGGACTGTAAACTCTTTAAGATTAAGTGTGTTTTGTTTTGATTTGTTTTGTTTTCCTAAAAATACATAGCAAGGCAGGTCAAAACCATTGCAAGATATGTAAGAGATTTGGTAACCAAAATATTTACAAGAAATATAAGAGTTAAGAAATCCTCTTTCTACAATTGCAGCAGTGGGAAGTCTGGCAGAGAATTTGTAGTGACAAATGATAATCAAGGAACACAGAGATACGTAGAAGTTATAGGAACAAAATTCTCTTAACATTTTAATTCTGCTTTTGCTGTAGATGATCTTTAGTAAATTCTCACACATCATTTTTTGTCTAGGGGGAACTCATCTGAAGTCACACATTTTCAGTATGAGGTGGTACAAAACAAATTGAAGAAAAACCCAAGACCAGATGACATTCACCTAAGTTTTTTAAGTTGCTCATATCCAAGTGGTAACTGTAGTGTGCAATTCATTGTTTAAAATTATTTGGATAGCTTTTGAGATGTGAAGTTGCACATATGTTACCAATTTTAAATTGTATTTGAGGGAGATCTAAAGAAGAATATAGACCATTAAGTCAGTACTGGGCAATTCAACTGAAACTATAGTAATATTATTTTTAAAGAACTAGCAGGTATTTAACAGTGTCAGTGTCAACAAACACAAAACAAAGAACAACAACTTAGCCAGTGCAGCTGGCTAAGGGGAGAGTTATTGCATTCATTAAAAAAAAAAAAAAAAGTTACAATACAGAAAAAATGAGTTATTTTTTATCATCAGTTTCCACAGTGAGAAGAGGCCATGAGTCAAGTTCCATGATACATATGCTGGGATCCATGATTCTTGAAATAAATATGAAAGTTAGAACATGCCGGAAAAGTAATGATCTGTTATTTGGTAAATTTGCTGATCACACCAGGATATTAAAAGTATTAAATAGGAGTGGCCTGAATGACTGCTTATTACAATAGCAGGTGAAATTCAGTGAAGATAAATGGAAACTGATTTATATGAAAGCCACTTTTAATTTCACATTTTTCACTTAGCTTGATATTTAGTGGTTCATTATTTCTATGAAATGTCAGTCCTGTGCTTAGGCAGTCACAAAAATGCAAGTAAACAGTTACAAATTATTAGAAAGTAGAAGAGAAAATAAGTGAATATTATTACATCAGTCAATAGATGTATGGTAGGCCATGATAATTAACTTTTTTAATACTGTGTGCAGTTCTGATCTTCATCTGAGAAAAATTAAAAAAGGATCTAATCAAACTGGAAAAGCTTCAGAAAATGAAAAGACAGAAGTAGTAAAATGGTAGGATAAGATTCTGTGTAAAGAGTAAGAGCAGGTAATAATTCTTATGCTCTAAAAAGGTGTGAAAAGGAAGTACAGAAGAGAGCTATGAAATCATGGGTGGCATCAAGTTTGCAGTGGCAGGGGACATCAAACAAAGTTAGCTGATTGCAAACTCCAAACCAAGAAAAAACTGGTTATTTAATCAATGTGAGGGGAATGTGTTGAACTATTTCACTGAACAAATTGTATATGCTGAAGGTTTATGGGACTCGGCAAACAAAGGCAAAATAGTCATGGATGACTACTAAATGAAATGATCCCATTTTTGGCTCAGCCTGGTGTCAGGCAGGGTATCATGAAGTTGAATTTCTACCTGCACATTTTTTGTCACTGTCAGCTCCATTTGTGGCCCAACTATATAATTTACATACGCTGAAACCCTTGACTAGAAAACTCATTTTTTAATGTTTACTGTGTAATTTATATAGGCACAGTTATTACTCTAAACATATTGACAAAGCTACCCAAGAATGTTCATATGGAAAGCACAACAAAAAGGTCTTAAGACAGGTAAGAAATGGTGTTCTGATAGTTATGTCATGATTAAAAATTCATCTCTGTATTAGTTAATTAACCTGTTGCACTAACGTTTAGGGACTGAAGTTTAAATAGGCTTGTGTAGTAATTAGGAAGAATAATGCCAAGCAGCAAGATGCATGCTTCAGAAAGTAAAATGTTCCCTTATTAACATAAATTACAATCTATTGATTAGTGCTGATTATTTATTTCTTAAAGCAAATATGTGGGTTATTTGTTTCCTTAATTTTATCACTGGAATAAATACATTTGCTGATAAATTCTGTTGCATTATTGTAAGTTGTGAATATGAATAATCAGAATAAGCAGTTTATAATTTACTTCTGAGATCCACATTGATTGAAAAAACTCCCTTTGAATTAACCATATTTGAACAGATAATTTTGTATGTAATTACACCAAACTGACAGCAGTTGGGCATATAACAAAACTATTATTTAAAGGGAAAACTTTACTTGGGCGCTTCATTTTGTTAATCACAATTAAAATTACTCTTTCCAGACCTACTCAGCAGATTTTTAAACTTTTGAAAATAGTTTTGAACATCTAGATTAAATAAAATGCTGAATTGAGTCAAAATCTGTATTTAATGTGGAATGTAACAGAATTTATTTGATTTGGTCTATTTGTTTCCATTTAAAGACACTTTGCCATAGTAGTGAATATGTTGTGAAAAAGTAATTGTGTGATAAGGTTTTCTTAATAGATACAAAATGTTTTTAAAATGTTGTACCTGGTAAATTTAGTAATTTCTATTTATTATAACTTAGTACAGTATTGACTATTCTGTGTATTACTGTTACAGTTGTGGTGCTATTGCCAGAATAAGACAATACATCTGGGTTTAAAACTGTTTTTTGTCTATCTATTCTTAGAACAAGTGCTTGCATTTTTTTATTTAATCTGTAAGGCTGTGTGCTTTCATACTGCAAACAGAGGCCTCTGTTTTGTCCATTCCTCTGTTTTCAAAATACAGTTGTCATCTGTGACATTATAAACTAACTCAATCTATTGAGGATTTATTGCCTATTGTTCATATGCCCTGTCTTTTTCTCTGAGAAGCAGGTATTGCAGATTGGTCTTGTCTTAGCAGACTTAGTGTAATATGTCTTGGACTGGTTTAAACTCATGGAAAAGTAACTAAGTATTTGTGTGGAAAATCTAACTAAAGTAATTGTCTTTGCTGTAGGCTGCAAACAGACTTTTCTAAGAAGAAAACTAATTTAAAGCATTTAGAATATTGGGAATGAATGAGAAGTGTTTCCATATACCTGGTGTGGTTTTGTTCCATTTGAGACAACAGTTTGATGTTTTGGATAGAATTAATTGAACTGAATTAATTTACCACTACATAAGTAATCTGGTTCTAGTTTGCAGAATTTTTAGTTTTCTGACAGTGTAGATGATCTTAGTTCATATTAAAACAAGGTACTAATTAAGATTTAAAATTTCTTTTTTTTTTTTATATTGTACACAAAGAGAGTAAACAGAGTGATAAAATGTACAGTGACAAAAGGGAGATCTTTATAAAAGTAAAAAGAAAAGAAAAAGGTAAAAATATTCTAGTTATTTTGGCAAGATGCAGTCACAAACTAACTGAAAATGCATTACAAGACCCCTAGTTAAAAGAACTAAATTGTGACATGGAGAACAGTAACAGGAAGGGTCATACTGAATATTAGATTCCTGGAACTGAGGCCTGCAAAATGTATATTAATAAATGGTAAAATAGAAAGCATACATTACTCTGCTTTCACAATTTCAGACTGTCAATTAGGATAGCTGTGTCTGCAGAGAATGCAAGGAGTGATAAAAATGCTGGTTCAAAGGAATTTTTGGATATAATCTGTTTTATTTCCCCTTTGGAGGTGATCAACCAAAGCTTTGTCTTCATAGCCTTCTCTGATGATGTGCTTACCCTTTCTATGGACAACTAGGTGCAGTGATGCACTGTGAAAAAATTTTTCAATATATACAACCTGATCTGCCCAGCTCACAGGCTACGATTCCTTGTATAGTCCCTTTTGTATTGTCTGCTACTGATACAAAGAGTTTAGTTCTGTCATTTTTGCAACTCTTGTTCAAGTATGGCACTCAGGTTTAACTTTGCCAGACTAAAAACAGCTCATCTTACTCAACCTCCTCATGTCAGTCATGTGCTTTAGGCCCCTTGTAGCCCTTTGCTGAGCATTCTGCAAAGTTCATCTAGCTCAGGGCAAGAACATGTTGTTGGCTTTGTGGTCAACCATTACCCTCAAGTCGTTTCAGCCTGGCTGCTGCTCAGCCAGTCAGTCCGCATGTGCCACAGTTATTCCACCCCAGGTACAGATCTTGGCCTTTCTGCATATTAAACTTTATAAGGTTCCTCTTGGCACAATCCATAAATTTTCCAAGATCCTGCTAGCTTGAATTTTTGTTATTCATTATGTCAGTCACTCCTCTTAACAAAACATCATGCAGAAATTTGTTAGATTTGCATTCTGTATTATCATCCAGTTCCCTGATGAGTGGAAACCAGCACTGATCCCACATATGGTCATGGAATTCATTAAGGCTGGTGGAAGATGATTTGCCATTGATAAATCTGTGTGTGTTGTTCCTGATGACTACATTGTCTCACACATTTGGAAATTAATTCCAAATGAATGACATCTGTGCTCTTTCTAGTGTCTGGGTTGAAGCTTCCTGGTTTAGAGTTTCCCTGATCTCCCTTCCTTCTTAAGATCAATGTGATTTTTGCCTCTTACCTATTCTGGAGGACTTCTCTTGTTTGTTGTAATTTTAATGAATTATAGTAGCCTTGAGCTCACTTTAGCCAGCTCTTTCAACACCTTCAGATGAATTTGGTCTGGTATCCTGTACATGAATAAGTCCAACTTCTTTAAGTTGTCCCTAACTTTTTGATTTCCTGTCTGCCTGCTTTCAAAGCCAGGCTGACACATGCAGAAGGTAAAAAGTAGGCTTTGCCTGCAAAGAGTGAGGTGAAAAGGCATTTAAATCAGCTTCTTCCATATTATCTGTCACTCAATTGTCTTTCCCATTCTGCAACATTTATTTATTTTCTGTGAAATTCCTTCTGATAATATCATACTTGTAAGAGTCCTTCTTATTACCTTTTATGTCCCTAACTAGTTTCATCCTTAATCAGGTTTGGCATTTATGATTTTCCTCCTTACAGCATAAGCAATGCTCTTACAGTCTGGTTTTGTTTTCTTTCCTTGTTTTCACTTCTTGTATGATTTCTTCTAGCATTTCTTTAAGAAGGTCTTTGCCTAGCTCTTCGGGCCATTTGTGTAAAATGCTGGTCTTCCTGGTTTGTTCTTGTGCTCCAGTTACTTTTTCTTTACAGGTCAGCTAGTTATTCTGGTTGTGCCTTGTAGGAAATTCCAAATGGATTACCCAACAAGTAAGAAGGTGGCAAAATCTGCTGTCCTGAAGTCTGGAGTCCCAGACTATGACTTACCTTCTCATCCTTTCTCCAAATCTCAAACTCAGTCTTTTCCCAGTCACTGCAACCAAACCGCCATTCACAACCATTTCTTTCTCCTTGAAGAACAAGTCAATATAGTATTTCCCTGGTTGGCCCCTCTAGCATTTACATTAGGAAATCATAAGTAATGTCCTCTAGACAATTCTAGGGTGACATAAAGAATTGTACTGAATGTTCAGCAGATAGCCAGATGGTCAAAATCCTCCACATGGACCTATGGCTGTGATCAGGTCATTCCTGATAATAGTCTCTAAGCAGACTCAGAGTCATCATCTTAGCCAGGTGGACTGTAACAGATCTCTATCACAAGTTTATCCCTGTTGCATCCTCTTAGACCTTGACCTGGACAGTGTCCATAAGGTCTCTGCTTAGTCAAGAACCTCCTTTACATAATATACATGTCCTCTGCTGCTTCTTCACTGTTTACCTTCCCTCCACAGTCTGTAACCATGTACATTGTGAAGACAAACAGTTCAGTCTACTGAAGTAATTGCCAAATGGCACAAAGACCTGTTCAAGGTGCATATGAGGATAAAGCTTAGAACAGAAAAGCATTAGAATACATCTCAAATTCTTGAAACATACAGTAATCTGTCAGGAAAGATTTATGCCTGGTTGTTCAAGCACAGAGGCAGGAAAGTCACCTAGATGACCTTTCTATAAATGAGAGAGAAGCAGTCGAAGGGGATACAAGGCTGGGAATTTGAATATTACTATCTTCATATGCAACTAGAAACAAGTCACATGATAAAAGAAGAAAGGTGAGAACTCAAGAGTAAAACACTTTCATGTACTTGTCAGGTTTCAGAGAGCTGTGTCATGCTTATAATGGCACACATGAATAATACCGAAAGTGACACAGCAGGATGACTCAAACAGAGAATATCTGGCTGTGAGATTTTGTAAAGTATATAAAAGTTAAAAATCAGAACACTATAGAAAATCTTAAAATAATGTGAAATATGGAAACATTGAGTAATGCTGCTGAATGAAGTTTCAACACCAAAATAATCTGGCATGCATTCAAACACAGAACCCTTTTGAACATTTTTTCTGAGTTTGCTTTTAATTCATTTGTTCTTGGCTCATATGAATATGAAAGTAAGTAATTATCTTTGGGGACAAAATCAAAAATGAAGGACAGAAAATTAAAAATTACTTTGGACTTGGTTTTTTAATACCACTTAATCTGGATACCTAGCAGGGTGAAAATACGCATGTCCTGCCACAGGTATAAAGATAATTTTTTCTTACTTTAATTTGATTTCTGTTCACACAATAATGCAAAAGGATTTACCTAAATGAAAAAAAAAAAACCTCCACACCATTATTGTTTTATCCTATGTCACAGCAAGCTGAGTAATCAATGTCTGTTTGTGTGCTTGTAGAATATTTCTAAATTAACCAGGATTATTGATTTCTGGGAGGATCTCAGTGGGTTATGAATGGAAAAGGTACTGAGAATAGATAAGGTTTCTTTCTCATTATCTGAGATGTATTTTGTGAGAATTATCTTCTAGATATACGTCCTTCCACTGATACAAAACATGAGCAGATGGGAAGCTAATTCACATTAGGTACTTAAGTTAATTGAAACTACTTAAGATCAATCCTTCTTTATTCAATATCACTGAAATAAGTTTTGACCAATGATTCATAGCCATGTTTGAAAATAATTAAGTAATTTAGAGCCAGATTCACTGAGCATAAATAAAAAGGTAACTGTTAAATTGTTGTTTATCAGGACTTTTTTAATGCATATTAACAAAAATATTTTTTTATTATGGCCTTAACATATTTGCCATTATCAGAAACCACACTGATGCTAAAAAGAAAATATTTACTTTACCTGGATAAATAAAGGGTAACAACTTCTCATATTCATTATATTCAAACAAATACTACTAGATTATCATCATCTCTACTTGCTTGCTTTAATCTTTAACAGGTCTTCTTTCTAGAACCTATTCTAGCAACGTATATTTTAATTTTGGGGGGATCTTACTGAGAAATCAGAGACACATATAGTTTTACTTACTAAGAATAAGAAATTTCAGTATGAACATTTCTAAGAAAAAAACTGTCAAAATATTTTCAGAGCCCCATTAGTATGAAATGGGCATCAGTATAATCCTTAAGGGATGATATTTTAATTTTGCTTGAAATAGGAAATACAATTTAATGATGTTTCTCCAGACAGAAAGTCTGGGGCTCCAGGAAGAAACAAAGAAAATAGGGAATTTCAAGGGAATGAAATGCAGAAGTAATGGATTCTATTCTTGTACCCTCTGGACTTATGTCTTTGATAAAATTGTAGTTATTACATAGATGTAGAAAGATAAATACTGTAGACACCACCTGCTGTTCTCTTGCTGTGTGTTTATGTACTATTTTGTCCTCATAGAAAGTTTACCACAGCAATGGCATTATTATCAGTATTTTTGTAATTATTGAAATTTTACCTATTAAGGATTTAAAAAACTTGCTTTGCTCAAACATTTTGAATCATTTACTTCCTCACTAAGAGCTGGACAGGATAACATCATTCCAGTTTTTGTTATGCTAGTATTTAATCTTTTTTTTGTAGCTGTATATTTAAATGAACATATTTTGTTCTGGAGTAGAATTTGCACAAAAATACAATTCTAACATTTAATATTTTTTAGATGATACATTATTTAGAACCGGGAAGATTGAAAACACAGAGTTTGAATGTTTACATATTTTTATTTAGTTTTGGATGAGACAGTTTTGACATTTATCTTCATTGTCATCCTGCTAAGGGCAATTCATTTTAATATCTTGCTGAAGAATGGAATGACAAGAAGTATTGGAATCAAGTATTAGGCATGATATATACTGCAGAAAGGAGTATTCCTTAGGCAACATTAACGAATCAATAATGTTGCAGAGTACAAAATTTAGGATGACTTTATAATACATAACATTTTTTTGGTACATTTTTAATATCCAATCCAGAAATGATACTAAGGTTGAGACTTTCTGAGACTGAAGTTCCAAAGTAAATACTGCTCAGAGAGTGGTTGTATATAATTTGTGATCATCTTAAGACGGAATGTGCTCAAAATCAGTTAGAATTAAGAGTCTCGGTGTAACTATGAAGCATTGAATACCTGGACATTTACTTCTTGGAATCCATAATAGTTATTACTTTGATAAGAATGTTTTTTGTAGGAAAGTGGTTAGTAAGCTAATGACATAGGCAAACCACTCAGTTGGAGGAATTTTTAAAAAATGTGCTAAAGCACTGCCAAAGCACACCTAAAATGTTGTAAGTGGCACTAAATAAATATGAAAACTTATTTTTTGAATATTCAAAGCAAATTTTACTTTCACTGTAAATGGCAAAAGAAAATACCACTCTCATGCAAATAGTGTAATATCCTTTAAAACAACTACAGAGGCTGACAATGTCTTTGCTTGGCTGACCTTTACTCAATTCCCTCCTGCCCTTCTCCTCACAGCATTCTGCTTCTTGGAAGCCTGTGTTATTATATACTAGTGAATAGGTAACAGACCCCTGTGTTACTGACTGACTTTAGATTAGAGTTCCTTAGAAGATCCCCTTTAATTTTTCTTTTT
>VWZY01001795.1:3282-17536 GCA_013399075.1 Chloroceryle aenea
GGGCGGGCAGCGTGGTGGTGGGGCTCTGCCCATCTCACCCATTCTTTGGAGGCACGGCGGGGGATGGCCCTGGTTGCTTCCATGCTGCTGCCTGCTGGGCCTGGATGTGACATTTGGCTGGTGCTGCGAGGCCACCAGGGCTGTGGAGCTCTTTCTCTCCTCGGGCACAAATTGCATCTCTTAAAAAGCACTTAATAACCGAACAATGGCTTGAAAGGAGGCAGCAAACAGTGACATCCCAGGGAGGCAGGGAAGAGCTGGAGGAGAACCTGCGAGGGGTGCAGGCAGAGCCCTGCTTGCAGAAGGGTGCTGGCTTCAGCTTCTCTGGGTGGAAGCTCCAGTGCCACTGTCCCCCTGTTACCTCTGCCTGCTCTGGGTTGGTGGTGCTTGGTGCCAGCAGTTGGTTTGTAGTCCTGGTGTGCATTGGGAAGCAGAACTTGAGCCTCCGGTTCATTTGCTCGCTGCAGAGCACAGGGGATGTGCTCGAGCGCTTCCTCTGGCTGGAGCTGCAGGAGGACTTTGGGGAATAAATAATGTGATGACACCAGGACTTAGACGCTTGTTCAGCTGCATTGATTTCATTCAAAGGGTCTCGCAGTCGTATCGATCTGGGTCTTTGTGCTACCTGCAGCGCCCGGGGAGCGCGAGGGCTGGTCCCGGACACGTGAGCGCGGCCGGTGCTGTGCCGGAGCTGCTCGGTGCTTTGCACGCAGCTGCTGAGCAGCTCTGGGTGTTTGCTCGGGTGCCTGTGTGGGGGACGAGTCTCCCCAAAGGGGTGTGCAGTTAATCATTGGTAGGTGCCTGTTATGGATGGGAGACCCAGACCCTCTGTATCTGTGTGTAAACGTGAATTAGTGTGCTGTAAACGAGCTGATGCACAGGCTAACCTAACAAAATTAACAGTAAAAAACCTCGACTGCCTCATCCGCACCCCAGGCCGGGCTGTTTTCCGCACTCGTCCCATGCCGCAGCTCCTCGCCCCTGTAACGAGGGGAGCAGCAGTCTTCAGGGTCACTTACCCTCCCTGGCTGTGCCAGGCCTCGGTCACCCCTGACCCTCCCCGCTAACCTCCTCATTCTTAACCGGGGGCTCTGCCCTTGTCTCTCAAGGGCTAAACTTGTTAAAATGAATCACATTTGGCATATCTCCCTGTGGTGCCTCTCCAGATAAAAGTGGTCCCAGCTCGCATGCTCTATTTTTGTTTTGTTTCTGTATGTGACAATTTTCTCTATACAAAACCCTCTTTTGTCAGTTTGTAGAAGAGATTATGGGGAGACAAGAGCCCGCCTTTTTTATATCCATCTTGCGCTTTCTCATGGCTCCACGAATGGCATTGTTCGTGGCCAAGGAACAATGACATTTTTCTGTTCCCATATCTGATGTGATTAAAGGAGCTGCAGAGCAGAAGTTACACTGAAGATTATAATGAACAGAGGGGACCTTGCTACTGGACACGAGATGCAAGTGAAGATTTTGTCCTCGGACTTGCTTCCTGTAAAATAAATCCCCTTTTTTTCTAATCCAAAAGGCACCTGAAATTATGCCTTCAATAAAGGCTAAGTGGACAAAGTGCACCCTTCGTGTGCTCCCCTGGCCCCTGAGTGCCTTCACGTTGGGCTCAGTGGGAGAGCAGCCTTCCTTGCTCCCCGGGGATGCATGGCTGTGGATGGGAAGAGTGCATTTAGATGGGAAAGCAGATGGAAAAAGCTTGCTGTGAGCTGGGGGGCTGCAGCCCTTTTAGGAGGAGCAGGGGGGAACTTGCATTTAAAGGTTTTCTGCTGAAAGGGACCCGAGATGTCTGAAGAGCAGGAGGTGAGGAAGCTGGTCCTTTGTGGTTGTGCTCAGGCCTGGCTCTTGTTCATTGAAGTCTTCAGCAGCAAGGAAAGTCCTGCTAGGGGTTGTTGAAGAGGCCGGGAAGCTGCTGAGGTGTTTCTAGCTTTGTTCCCGAGGGTGTAATGGTACTGAGTGTGCTGTCTGCTCTTCACCCACTAGCACAGGTCCTGCTGCCAGGCTGCAATCTGGTCAGTGAAGGAGGAGGGGCTGGAAGAGGCTCAGGCTGGTGGTGGCTCCAGCGTTGGCGAGGTGGAGGTGCACGCGTGTCCTGGTGTCCGGGTGCCTGCCCTCGGCTGGCCAGCGGGTCCTGCCCGGGCTGGGGAGGCCTGGGGAGTGACAGGTGAGGGGTTGAGCTCTGGCACGGTGCAGGGGGTTTCTGGTGGGTGGGAGGGCTGTGTGTGGAGCAGTGCCCTGGCCCTGATGGGACAGGGATGGGGAAAGATGGGGTGATTCATGCTCTTCAGTGGGAAGGGCCTCTCTGGGGCTCTCTTCTCCACCTTGCCTTTGCCTGGCTCAGAGGGGCAGTCTCAGTTCTGGAGGGGAAGGATTCATCTCTTATCTCCCACCTCCCTGGGATTTGGCCATAGCCTGCCTTGTCTGCTGGGGGATACTCAGCCTCCAGGTCCTTCCTCTCTTCCTGCAGCTCCCATTGTCCTGTCTGTTATTGATATGTAAAATGGCCCCTTTGTAGCCTTCCAGGCGCTGCTGCCAAGAGGATGACAGGCTGGGGCTGGGCAGGGCCCTGCTAGCAGATGCTTTCAACCCAGGTGCTGGGAACATGGGCAGCAGTGGTCACAGCTGGGGACTACCCTCTGGGTACCCCAGTGCTGAGCACGGGTGTGATGAGTCTGTAGGGAGCCAGGAGACCCCAAGGAACCTGTGTGATTGGGACCTTCCCAGGTACAGGGCCGCCTGAAATGCAGACGTGCACGAGCAACAGCTCTCGCTGGTTGTGGTGGTGGATGGGGCAGCCTGGTCTGACAGCTCTGGGTGGCTGAGTCCTTGCACGGGCCAGTGAGACTCTGGAAGCTGGACTGGCAAAGCTTGAGCTAACTGCCTCACGTGGGCTCTTGGCAGCGCGTCTCTGGGAGCTGCGAGTGCAGCTGATGAAGGGGTGGGAGGCTGCCAGCACCCAAGGATGCTTTTGATTTTGGAAGCCCTGCTCTTCCTTACAAGGCATCACTGGTGTGCGCTTTGGTACATTGCCCTGATGATGTTCTAGATCTTGCTCTCCATGCACAGATCTTCAGGCTGCTGTTGGTAACTTTGACAAGTACACAGTTTGCAAAATACCTGTCCAGGAACTGATCTCAGCATCTGTCCCCCACTAGCCTTGGATTTTCACTCCAAAAGGTGGGGATTGAGCAGCAAGTCTGGACAAGGAGCTCAGATTGGCTGCCCTTGTGAATATGTGGGGTGCAAAGGGGGCTGTTCCCAGCCTGGGAGTGGGACCGAGATGGGCAGTGTGGGCCCTGATGAGAGCTGTCGAGTGCCTGTGTGCGAGTTAGGGAGAGGAGCCTGTTCGTGTGGGGAGGGGGCACCTAGGAGCCCCTGGGTCTGCAGGCACCAGGCTTGCAAAGCAGAGACGGTCTCCTGCTTTTGTTTCAGTTTCCAGAGTTGAGGAAGAAGGGTGCCTGAGGTCTCTCAGTGACTGGTGTCCTTGCACAGAATTAGTCATCCTGGAGCTGGCGTCAGCAGGACGTGCTTTGTATTGCAGTTGTGTTCTCCAGCGCGTTCGCTGTTTGCTGTACACATTTGCTTTTCCTCTTGATAACTTCTCTGTGGACTCTTGCCCCAAAAGCAGTATTTACCGATGCATGTTCGGTCTCCTCTGTGGCGCTGAGCGGCTCGCCTGGAATACTAAACTGACTCCATCACGAGGCATGGCTGGCTCTTGCAGGAGGCCCTTGCCTTGCAGCACCACTGCTGTAGACCCAGCTGGTGGAGGCCAAAGAACCATTCAACCCTGTTCCCAAATGCTTTTGGGTACGACCATCCATCCCATGGCTGTGGGATGGATCCATCCGTCCTGATGGATGGAACCTCAGGTTCCTTACACGCGTCACTGGCTGCATGGGCTGTGGCAGCAGGGAAATGTTTGTGCTTTCCCCTGGAAGGAGAAAAAAACAGGGTCCCCCTGCTATTGCTGGGAACAGCCAGGCTGCATGTGGACCCAGGGGAGGCTGGATGAGACCTGAGTGAGCAGGGGCTGTGTGGCTGAGCTTTCTGTGGCACTTGGCCCATCCGCTTTCTCCTGCAGCGCTACCTTCTGCAAGCTGTAAGAGAAAGCATCCTCCTCCTCCATCGCTCTCTGCCAGAGTGCCAGCTGCCTGGCTGGATTAGCTGAGGATGTTTGTGTTCCCTTTTTGGCCAAGGAACCTTTTTTCTGCGGTAGGTGCTAAATACTCGTTCCATGTACAAATGCACCTCGCCCTTTGTGCATTAGAAATCCCACCTGCCCATTAGCTGGATATACCCTTAATGTCATCCCTCCCAGATCAGCTTGCTTTACATTTAGGCTCTCAATCAAAGGGTTCTCATTTGTGTCTTAATGCTAAATTCCAATCCATGGCATTGCACGGCTCCAGGTTTAGTTTTCTTTACCCACGTCAAGCGGTACAGAGTGGGATGCTGGGTTGTGAAGTTTTGAACTGAGGGTGTCAAGGCTGCCTGGAATTCATGTTCACTGATCTGATTTTGTAGGGTAGACCAATGGCTGAGTGACTTCTGAGGTGTCTGCCTGTGACAGTAAGGTCAGTGCTGGATTCAGGTTGTCACACTGGGGTTTGAGGTTCCTGGTGTGCAGACAGGGCTGTGCTGAGTGTCCCTGAGCTGCCCGCTGGGCTGGAGAGACCGGCAGATCAGTGCCTATCTGGACAAAAAGGTCTCGTCTTGCAGCGTGTGCCCTGAGGAGCATCGCTTCTGAAGTGGAAGGATTGCTTCACACCAACACAGGCCTCTGGTGCAGTTCCTCATCTCTGTAAAGGGCAGATCCTGGTCCTGATCCTCTGAGAGCAGAGCTGCGAGTGGCCTGGAGCCCAGCTGCAGGGTCTGTGGCTGCCTGTGCGGGAGGAGCAGGGAGAGGAGCAGCTGCTGGGGAGGGTCCCGGGGAGCCCCTGTGCCGCTGGCACAGCGCTGGGGTGGGCAGGCAGCCCTCGGCCAGGCACTGGGCTCTGCACGGGACTCTTGGAACAGCCAGTGTAACTTCCCTGACCATAATTCTTTCTCCTCCATTATTTCATTGGCTCTAAGTGTTCCCGCTTCATATAACCCTACAAAATCAACAGTTGAATTTAATATGACTGAGTAATTCATATGGCACAGGTACTGACAGTGGTAATTCAGCCTGTAAATTATGATCATAAATTTCCACGGCATGGCACTGCCGAGGGGGTGATGATTTTATTGGGCAGAGCAGAGTCACTCGACTAATTAAACAGGGAAAGAGCTGTTCAGCTGCCTGGGGTGCAGCCCTTCCTGCACAGCGTCCGTGCGGCAGGCTTGCAGTGCGGGCGCGTGCCAGGGGCTGACGGGCATCGCGGCACGAGCCCGCTCGGGCCTTTGTCAGCAGCTGCCCTGCTCACCGTGGTCCTCTGCAGAGGTGGCTCTGCTGTGTCTGGGCGAGAGTGAGCCCCGGCTGGGTGCAGTGCTGCTGGTCAGCCTGGGGCGAGGGGAAGGAGAGGGCTCGAGGGTGGACGTGCCTCCTGTGCTGGCTGCCCGGCTGTGCTGGCTGCTCTGGAACCAGTCTCCAATGCTCAGATTTACAGGGCTGGCTTGGCAAGATAAGAGATCTGATTTTTCCGTGTCAGGACTTGAGTCTTAGTGCTTCTCTGAATCCTAATGAAAGAAAGTCTTCAAATGGATTATACTTTGGCATTATTAGCAGATGAAAACACACCTATTGCTTCTTGCTTCTGTGCTGGGAAATACCAGCACCAGCTGTTGTATTCTCTGCTGGCCTCAGCTGAGTGGTGACACCCCAGGCTGGGAGTGTTGGGCTGGGAATGTGATGCCTTGGTGCCTGGCCTGAGGACTGGAAGGAGGGGGAGTGTTCGGAAGCAGTGCAGGAGCTGCATGTGTGGGGGGGTCAGGTATCTGGCACCTTGGAGTGGTGATGGCACTCTGGGCTTCTGCAGACCATGACCTGCTTCAGCTCAGAGCTGGTGCTGCTGGGGGGCAGCTGGTTAACCCTGCCGTGGGCATTGCTAGGGTTTGAGCTGGGGGTGTTTGCTGTGCCACCTGAGAAGTGGGAAATGAAAGGGGTGCCCTGGGCGCAGGCTTTGTGGGGTTCCAGGCAAGCAGGGGTTCTGGTGTGCAGTGGGAAGTGCTCCGCACTGCGCAGCGTGGTCTGGTGGTGGCTGTGCTCTCAGACCAGGGCTGCCTCCTGCCTGGCGTGCAGGAGGAACCCCGCTTGCTGCTCGTGGAGCTGTTGTAGCAGCGAGGTGTTGTGCCGGGGCCCCCTCCTTGGCTGAGGAGTACAGGTAGGCTGCGAGTTAGTGAACCATAGGAGGGGTTTATGAGCCAGACATGCAAGAATGGTCCAAAGTTAGAGAAAATGTATTTATTACAACACTTTTCATGGGCAAGTTATCATTTTGTCAAACTTTATTAGAGAAAGTAATTAATGGGCTGTAAAAGGTGCTAGTGCGTAGCCAGTAAAAGAGCTAGTCCTGTGCAAATTGGCAGTTCATAGATTTATGGTTCCTTCTTTCCCCATTTATTAATATGGAGAATGCACATGAAGTGTGTTACAGGCACGGGCTGGTGAGCCCTTGTGTTGGTGCAGGGGAGCTGTGCTCTGGGGCCTGGCCCTGCCCAGGTGGGGGCTGCCGGGCTGCGATGNGCTGCGATGGCTCCTTCATCCCCGTGGTCCCGGGAGGTCCTGGTGTCCGTGGATGGTGAGCAGGCTGATGATGAGCAGGTTATGGTGGTGTGGGTGGGCTGTGGCCCTGGCCCTGTGGTGGGGACTCTGTGCACCCAGGCAGGGTGTGCTGTGGGCCTGGGGCCAGGGGAAGGTGGGAGACCACGTTATGGAGGTGTGAGAGAAGCCGCCTGTGTGCTCGGGAGAGTGATCCGAGCTGCCCCGGGCTGAGGGTCGGTGGCTCGCTGGGTGCTGCTGCCTGCTGCTCGCCCTGGTATGGCCCCAGCAGAGCTGCTGGCCGCAAACTCTATGTGCAGGAGCTCATCCTCAACCTCCTCTGGCTGTGTGCTGGTGGTGTGTGCACTGAGCTGCCTGTGCTCGTTGTGCAGGGCTGTGTCTGTGACCCCCATCCCGGGTTACGTGGGAGCTGATTCACTTCACTCCAGGGAGAAGGAACCGATTGTTCAAAGCAGCCTTCAGGGACCTTGCAGCCAGATATGAGTGTCAGGAGGGGTACCCAGCACCCTGGCCCCACCACATCCCTTGGAATTAGCTTTGTGCCTGGACGTGTCAGGCCTGTGACTGGGGACTTGCCTCAGCCCAAGGCTGTCCTGGTGGGGACGGCCATGCCTTTGGCTGGCTGGATGCTGCTGGCAAATCCTTCAGGATGTTCTTGTGTTCATGAGCTGGGCAGTATTCGGAAGGGCTACTACAGCAAAACTAAACCCTTCTGCTTGAGACAGCCGGTGAAGATGCTCATTATAGATAAGCAGCCAGCAGACTCAGTGCCCAGCTCTCCTCTTGCTGAGCAGTTAGGGAAAAGGATATTGCAGCTCTCACGAACTGAAGAAAATGGTGCAAACAAACGTAATTTCCCGATTATTTCACCTCTTGAATTGTCGGTCAGGATCCCGGGATATCAGTTTCTAGATACCACCTTCTCAGTGTTCACAGGCGAGCTCCTTGCTCTCTCTCCTGGCAGCACAGTGCCTGTCCAGGCCTGTCCTCAGCTCCGACTCCCCGGTGGGATGAGCTCTTGGGACAGCAGTGAGCGCTGATGGAGAAGGGGGAGCAATCCCCTGCGCTGGCCTCAGCTAAGGGTTTCTCTTTCAGATGTTTAAAGGATTCCCCTGTGACACTTATCTGCCAGTCAGACGGGGTAAAGGGTCTGGGCCAGTTACTGACAAGGATAAAACAAATGACAGCCAAGAATGCTTTTACTTATACAGGGAACGTGGGAAATGCCATTTTTAGCGTTTAGTGGCAGTAAATGTCAGGGATGTTCGTGCAGACCTGAGAGAATGGTGAATGTTCTTCCTGCCGTGTGGCACCCTGAGGGATGTGTGGAAGGTCCTGGATCTGCCCTCTCCTCACACTTCCCTGGCAGGATGGTGTGTGGTGACAGGCGAGCCCCTGGCTGTGGTGGGGTGAGGATGGCTCTGCCCCTGCGCTGCCCCGTGGCTGGAGGGAGCTGTGGGTGTCCTCCCTCTCTTGGGACCCCTGCCTTGTTGCCGCAGTGCCTGAGCCCCTGGTGCCAGGCTGGTCTCGGGCGGGCAGCGCAGTGCTCAGCCAGCCCCTGCCTGCTGCTGGGGAGATCTGTGCCTTCTGTCCTGCCAGCCAGCGCCTGCTGCATGGGGGCTGCTGTTCATCAGCAGCTCCTCGTGCAGATGAGCACCAGAGACAGCCCTCCTCTGTTTTGGAAGAGCAGAAGACAGGAGTGTGGGGTGCAGCCTCATCTCCGTGTCCGTGCACAGGGGCTGTGGCTGATGTACCAGGACGTGGGGTGGCCTGGATGCTCGGCCAGCAGCCAGTGCTGTGCGGTGGTCGTTTGCTGCCGTGCTCGGGGAGGCTCTGGCCTGGGAGATGGAGTCGAGCTGCAGCAGCTGCCACCCGCGTGAGCCAGGCTGGTGATTCTGGTGCCAGCCCTTCCTGGGGCCACAGTGGCACATGGGCTGGGGAGGTGTTTTCTATTCTGTGTTCTTGGCCCTGACTGGCCTTTCAGCACGGGGACCTCTCCTTCCCCTGTGGCCCACTGCTCTCCCAGCCAAAGGTCCCTTTCTCCTTGGCCTCATCTGCTCCTGTCCCAGCTCTGTGTGTGGTGTCTTGTTTTCTCCTGGGGATTACGTTAATACCATTGATTGGTTTGTTTTAAATAGCTCTGGCTGCTGGGTCATTATTACTAGATGCTGATGCATAATTTATTGATAGAAATATTGGCTGCCTGGTAGAGGGGCATTGACTTCCACCTGTTAACCCTTCACCTGCCCGCGTGACCTCTCATTGCTTGTGGTCTCATAACACCCTGCAGCTTTTTCCAGGCTGTAGAGGGTAGGTTTATTTTTCACAAGCTCCTTTCTCTCCTCCCCCTTTGGAAGGGGAGAGTGGCAGCTCTGTGCTTAGTGGCTGCCTTAACAGCCAGGAAAAAGTGCGGTTAAGTGGCTGGGCTGAAAGCAGAGCATGTGTTAATGCCCATGGCTGGTGCTGGTTTGTACTGGTCTTGTGTCTTGCCGACATGCCGAGTGCTCCCCATGCCTTGACTGCCTTGGGTTTGTCATTCTCCTGGGTTTCATTGCAGAGACAGGCTGGGAAAAGTGGCTTGGCCCGCTGTGCGCCTCGGCCGGAGGAGAGTGGGATGGAGCTGCCTTCGCCCAGGGAGCCCAGCCCGGTGGCTCTGCCGTCCGTCCGAGGGACGCTGCCAGGCTGCAGCAGTGGGGATGCAGCTCCGTCTCCAGCCCGGAGCCGGCGGTTTGCAGGAAACCTACTGGCACAGGTCAGGCTGCTGGCAGAGAGCAGAGTGCTGTGTTTGGGAGCTGCTGGCCAGGCTCGGCGAGCGCCTGATGTTTAAAAGATCAGAAACATGAAACCAGAACTAGCCAGTGAAAACAAGGGATTTTACTCTGGCTCCACAATTGCAGCCTGCTGCTCTGCTTCTGCTATTATCTCACTTCCCACAGGGCCAGGAGCTAATCCAGGCTGCCCTCTGCGCTGGGCTCTCAGCTGCACGGAGCCGCTGAGCCTGCAGCCAGCGTGTCACTTTCTGGCAGGGCCCTTGCCCCTGAGGACCTGGGGCAGAACGCTTGGTCACGTCGGTGGAGAGATGTGCCAGGGCAGTGCCCTTCCCTCCCCATCCTGTGCTGGCAGGGGAGATGTGCCCTGAGCATGGCACACCTCGGGGACTGGCACTGGTGCTCGCAGTCCCAGTGGCTCTGCAGCCATGGGCCCTGCAAATGTGGCATAACAAAGTCAGCATGGTAGGGGAACCATCCGAGTTCCCCAGCAGAAAACTGGGGCACATGTCTGGAACTTCTTTGGGTGTCTGCTGCCCAGGTCTCATAGCCCCCAGACCCCTCTGAGTTATGCCTTGGCTTTCAAACCAGACAAGCTGGCCATGTGGTATTACTATGTGTGAGTTATTTGTAGAACATCCCAGGGTCAAGGTCTCTTTTTTCTAGAAGTGTCTCTTTCCAGAGAGTGCATGCTCTTGCTGTCTCTATCCTGGGAGCACCTACCTAAACCTCTGAAGAGGAGGAATAAACCTGGAGCTTCAGCCCCTTGAATTAAGGAGTCCCTGACTGCTGCTGTGTGCCTGGGTGAGGGGTGTCCTCCCCTGCCTTGGGTGGTGGGACTGCTGTCTGGTTACTGTCCTTCACACAGCACCAGGCTTCTGGTCTGCACAGGCAGGTTTTTGTGAAATTTCTGTGGAAGAGACCTCCCGAACCCTTCCAGGACCAAGCACAGCCTGCGGGGTGTTGGGTGGCTGACTCCTGGTTTATGGTCCTTCCTTCCCATCACATCATCTCAAGTGCCCTCCTGCAGCTGACCCTCTGGTCTGGCTGAACCCCCCCTCAGCAGCTGCTCGTGTCCTGGCAGGGACCGGGAAGTGTCTTGCAGCACAGTACCATGGTTTCTGCTTCAGTCTGTGGAGACAAGGAAATGGGTGGCTACTTTCTCTGCAGGCCATGGTCAAATGTCTTTTATCTCTCATTATCCTGGTTTTCTTTGCAGTGCTGACATTCATGCAGATCCCATTTCCATGTCCCTTGCTTCTGCTGCCAGCATGGCAAAAGTTTTTCAGGCACCTCTCCAAGCACGTCCTTCGTCTTGCCTCATCTTGTGTTGATCAATAGGCTGCTTGGGGTGTGCTGCTAGCTGTAGCCTCGCTGCTGTCAGTGCAGACCCACCCATGCCCACCCTCTGCAATGGAAGGAAGGCAACCAGATGTTCCTCATGGGCTCAGGAGACAGGAACATGGAAACAAAGCTTGGCCGGCGTTCACGTCTCATACTGCTGGTGTGCTCTTCTGGGCCAAGGAATGCCGCTGGAGCACAGCGTGATGAAGGGCCTTACAACACTATTGTGCTAGGACTTCACTGAACAGGCCCGGAGTGATCCTCGGGTGGTTCAGCAGGAAGTGTAAGTACGTATTCCACACCAGTCTTTGGCTTTTGACTGGGCCGTGCTGGGTGGTGAGATGAGAGGGTATCGCAGCCCAGGTCCGAGTGCTTTCAGAGCTTCCCCTGAAGACCCTTGGTACCCCGGTGTGCCAAGAAAATACTCCAAGAAAGGCTGTTAGCATGGTGTCTGGTGCTCCCAGCCAGAAGAACAGAAGGAGGATATGAAAATGAGTCATTATCTTTTAAAAGCTATCCAGATGTAGTTGCTGGCCTTTCTTCTGCGTATCCTGAACTGGCTTCCACCTTCCTTGCTGCTGTAGGTTCTCAAGATCTTGGAGAAAAACGCCTTTTCTTGGAGGGGGAGGGAGAAATCAGTGAAGTCAGATGGTAATTTCACAACTGGAAACATGTGAAATATGTCTCATTTCAGTGGTAGAGCAGCAGCTGGCCTGCTTCTCCTGGTGTGTCTCCGGTGGTTGATGGAGCTTTGCAGTGGGTGGTGGGGAGCACTGGTGGGGGCCTGAGGAGGGCAGGGCATTACTCCTGGGCTGGTGTCCCTGCCTGCGGCATGCTGATGTCCTGGCTCCGCTCCCTGTTCATGAACAAGATTTAAGCTCGTGTTTTAAAATTGCTCCCATTCCCCAGGAAAGTTAATTTTA
Organism: Chloroceryle aenea; assembly: GCA_013399075.1. NCBI lineage: Eukaryota > Metazoa > Chordata > Aves > Coraciiformes > Cerylidae > Chloroceryle > Chloroceryle aenea. The sequence continues at coordinate 15,030 of VWZY01001795.1, forward strand.
ATCCCTTCTAAGGTTTTTAATTAGTAGGTTTGCTAGCGCTGGCTCAGGCTCCTCCCTCCCCCTGCGGAGGGGACAGTGCTTGTGCTTCAGCCATGCTCGGGGGGTGGTCGCAGCTCTGCTGCCTGGGGGTGGAGGGGTTGTTCAGAAGGCTGCTGGTGGAGGGCATCCATCCTGATCCCCCCATCTGAGCTCAGGTGGGGAAGGTGTGCGCAGGGCAGGGTGAGGGTGAGCGAGCCCAGGGTGTCTGGCCACTCTTGGTGCTGGGCTGAGGGATAGCAGCAGCACTCGTGAAAGCTGCAGAGGCCTGTTCTAGGTGGGGGCTTACTGCAGAGTGCTGCCCCTGCTCTGTGTCCGTGGGTGGCTTCCTTCAGAGATGGCACTAGAGAGGGAGCTTTGGCTTTTTGTCTGTCCCCACTTAAACCTTGTGGCCAGCTTTCCAGCTCCATGTTGGGCGAGGGACTCCTTTAGCACACGGCGTTCACTCACAGTGAAGCCTCTGGCAGCTGTTCTCCTTGGATGCGTTCCCTAGATCAAGAGTCAGCACATGCTCACCACAAGACCTATTTGGTAAACTGCTTGAGAGCAGAGATAATCTTAGACTGGTTTGGTTTGCGTCTGAGGACTGACGCAGGCTCCGTTCGTGTCCGGATGCTGCGCTGGAGCTGTTGTTGGGTTCAGTCATGCTCCTGTCAGGTAGCTCATGTCACATGAACAAGGATGTGCACATATCCAATTGCCTGCTGCCTGTGTGAGGATGACCCTTGTACTGTGGATGGGGAGGAGGAATGGAAGAAATTCTGTCATTTGTAGTGGAGAAGTGGATCATGTTTAATGTGCACTTGGAGAGCCTTGTGCCTACATCTTGCTTGTGCCCGAGAGAAACAAACACCTGTGCCAGGCACCTCTGAAAATTTACCTTTCCCCAAAGTGTGTCATTACCAAGTGCTTTGGATCTTAATGAAGTCACAGTGTACAAGGTACTGGGAGCCAGTTTTTCCCCTCTCCAGTACAGATGTCCCCCATCCCATGATGTGTGGACATCTCTCTGGGGATAATGCAGCTGGGTTCCTTGGGATTATTTTAGCAGCACCTCTGTTGAGGTTGCTGTCAACACTGCTTTACTCAAAATCCCTTCAGGTGCCTTCACCTGATGCTCTTCTGGGTGTAGCAGGAAGGTTGGCAGCTGTTAAAATGCAAAGTCGTGCCATGGACAATCTCTCAGCAGCAGTGACTCCTGGGTAGGTCCCTTCACCAAGGCAGTGATTGGGAGCAGAACAGGGGGTGCCACCAGTGGCCCTGCTGGGAGGGGACCCGTGTCCTGGACATCCTCCAGCCACATGCTGCTCTGAGCTTTCCGACTGGGGCTGCTGGGTGTGTTTCTGGCTGCGATGGAGATGGTGGTGGAGCAGCCCAGGCTGACCCCACTCAGACCTGGCCCGTGTTCTGAAGCGGTGCAGTGATGCTGTTTCAAAGGCCCTTCTCTTCTCGTGCTGCTCAGAGGTAAATTCATTCTTGCCAGAGCTGTCTGAGCACCAGCTGCCAGTTAAATCGATTGAGACAAATCCCCTTTATCTTGCGGAAGAGCTGAGCCTGTGCTGGCTGTGAAGCAGAGGAGACAGGAGGTTCTGCTGTGCAGGTTCTCGCACCCCGAGCCCACGCTGTGTGCTGGCTGGGAGGTCAGGATGGAGCGGCTGGCTCTGCCCGCTCTGCACTGAGCGCTCCTCGGGTCCCTGCCCCCTGGGAGCACAGCTGCAAATCTCCAGGCAGGAGTCGGAGAAAATCCAGCTCCAGGAGCTGGTTTGCAAAAAGGAAAAAGATTTGTTCCTGAACGCCCACGCGGGGTTTTGTGTGTTCAGCCGCTGCGGTAGCGGGGATTGGGCACCCCATCTGAGCAGCGCTGCGGCTCAGCCCTCTGCGCGCTGCCGGGGATTTGCGGGTGCTTAAGAGCAGGAATCAAACGCTCCTGTACCAGCAGAGATACAACGAGGAGCTGAATGCATGTTGTCCTTACCATGTGCTTTTCGTATGGAGGAATAATCCATAAATCAAGATATTACAAGGTTATTTAGCGATTCTTCAACTGTTATACGTGTGTCAACAACAAATAAAAGAAGCATTTGATAGCATTAGTCCGTGTGCCAGGAAATCCTCCTGGTTCCTTTCCTTACCTAAGAGGGGCAGACCTAAGGCTATTTGGATTAGCAGGCTGTGCTGTGATGCTCCTGCACAGGCAGCGCCTTCTTCCTGAGCACTGCCAAGAATTCGCCTGTCACAGAGATGTGTAATGTGATTGCAGTGGAAAATTCATGCAAATGTTTAGCTGCCTCTTTTTTTCTAGAGGGGAAGAGATCTTGATTAAACAGTAATTAAGAGTGTTTTGGACAACATGAGGCAGTCTCTCTCCCAGGTGCTTAATAAGTGCCAAGACTGTTGAGTGAAGTGTTTATTTAGCATAGTAATGGGAGGCAGTTGGTGCTGGGCTCACCAGAACCAGGCTCTGTTGGACA
>VWZY01001796.1:0-21607 GCA_013399075.1 Chloroceryle aenea
CCTCTTGAACTGGGGACACCAGAGATGGACACAATACTTGAAGCTGGCCTGCTCTGAGCACAAGGTTAGACTGGATGACTTCCCCAGATCCCACCTTGAAGTTCCTATCTTAAACCCAAACCGATCCTGTCAGTGTTTAGACTTCTTTTTATTAGTCCCTCCCGTCTTATTGCTCTGATACTAGAAAAGCTTTCCCCCATCTATTCTATCCCATTTTCTTGCCCAGCTTACAGCCATTTGTTTTCATATCAAGATTATCCTTTTACTTAAATAATCCTTTCCTCTTCCCTGGTATTTTCTCTCTAAATACATCAAGAAGGTAATCACATCTCTCAGGCTTCATTGTACCAGACAAGAAAGTCCCTCTCTCTCCATAATACAAGCTTTGTATTCATGGTATCGTGGTAGCCTTCTTCCCCCTCCCTGTTCCACTTTGAAATCCCCTCTCTTGTTTAACAGCATCATTACTGCTCTTGCACCAACTTTTCTACGTGCTTTTTCACAGCTCCACAGTGGCTCCTCAAAACCTTTATCAGCTACTAAATCTCAGCTTCATTTCTTCACCAATTTCCAAGAAGTAAGAAACTCTCAGCACCCATCACAAATTTCTCCTCATCCCTAAATTCACAGCCTTGCACTTTCTGCTGCCACATTTAGTTCATCATTTCATCTCATCCATTTCTCACTCATCCAAGTCGTCGATTCTCTAAGATATTCCAGTTCCCCTCTATTACTGAAGCCTCCCAGTTTTGCTCATCACCAAATTTAATTATCACACTCGCTTTTTGTGCCAAGGTCATTATAAAACAGCTTTATAGAGTGAGATTACTCTTGGGATGGGAACTGGAGAAATTCAGTATTAATTCCCCGCCGCACCAGCCCTGATGTCAAAACACTCCATCGTCACCTTCCATTTGGTATTTTTGTCTTTCTTCCAGTTCTTACATGTTTGCACATAAAATTCTCAGTTGAAGGCCTGTGAAATGAGAGCCACTGCATGTCCTTCGGGTAGAAACTCAGTTTCCTTAAGTCCAAAAGGTATTAGACTAGCTAGTTACAGCTTGTGACAGCGAGCCAGGAGCTCCCAGCAGATGGTAGGAGACAGCCACCTTGGTACAGCTCGCTCTTTCCATCTCCAACTGCCCAGGATGTCTGGATTTCACTGAAGCTTTCCTCCCCTCCCTCCTTGTCAAACTGAAAACAGAACGATTTGTCCTTAACAGTTCATTGCTTCACCCACCTATCCAGTCTCACGTCTACCCCGGCGATTTTTATCTGCTGATTTGTGGTTCTATTCTCATTTTACAGACATTATCACAACACCATCTCTATGCAAGTGCCATTAGGCCTTTATTTGAATCACTGTAGACACCCCCTTACCTTTTTTATCCTCCTAGACAAGCTGGTACACCCTTCCTGAACTGGAATCAGGAGCTTCTACCAAAAGAGGTGCCTCTAATTTGTAGAGCCTGAGGAAAAATAACAGAGTCATTCCTTTTTTCCTTTAGTATAGCATTAAGTAGACAGGGTTTTTTTGTGCATTGGAATCAGGTTCTTTGTTTTACCAATAACACTACAGTACAAGCTGATATTCTGTGGTTTTCCACCCAGGTTGCCCACATCCTTTCAAAGCTCTGGCTTTCCAGAAGAGAAACTTCCTTCCTGCAAATAGCAGCTACAAATAACATACTGTATTCTTCAACTTAAAGCTATTCAGATCATTTAGAAGCCATTTAATGTGAAACCATCAGTAAAGAGAAACCGAGGGTCTCCAGGAGCTGCTAAGTCTCTAGTTAGCTCAGTTGTTCTGAAAGAACTTTTATAGAGGCCTTGTTGTCACACAGCATGAAGGAAATGTAATCCCTATTTTAGGTGTTAAAGGGAATTGCGCAGAGCCAGTGACTTGTTAAAAGTTACACAGGAAGTCTGGAGTAGACCTTTGGGATTACAGCTCCTGGCATCTCTTCCCAGCCTCTTAATCACTATGCCATCATCTTATTTTCTATTTTGGTATCACTTCCATTTTCTGGCCATACCTGCCTGACTCAGAGCCTCTCCTCCTTGCTATCAGATGTACTATTTCTTCTTTCCTTCCTGTTTCCCTTCTTGTTTAGGTAGACACATCCTTCCTGGGGAGCTGAGCAGTCTCCAGGCTGAGCCTCATCCCAGGTCAAAACTTCCTTACTGTACATCTCACTCCACAGCCAGAGACACTGAAGAGAAGCAGGGAGAAGAAATAAGAATTGAGAGGGCACAGGAGGAGACACGCTGTAAATCTTCAAAGGCTGTAGGAAAGTGTTCTGCCCTCTTTTCTGCAGATCTGAGAGCAGAGTAATCTCACCAATTCCAGCCAGTTCCCATCCTGCTAACACTCTTGCTCTCTCAGCTTTGAAAACAAGGTTAATGGAAAACTGACATCATTACCCAACTTCAGGACAGCGTGGCAGAACACACAGGGGCCAAACCTTACCTCACCTCCAGCAGAATACACCAACCACCCTGCAAAACTCCTTCAAAGCAGGCCTGGCACAGGCTGCTCCCGGCTGCTCTACCTGTCCTGCTCTGCTGGGTCCTGTCCTCCTGCTGGCAGCACCCCAGTAGAGGGGGCTCTGGAGCCGTCTGGTGATGGAACAGGAGCCATTCTGCTTGGGGGAGTGGGCAAAAATGAACCAGAAGGAAGGATGGTAAAAAAATATTATATGCTTTCAGGTCATTCCTTGCTCTTGAGCTGGCAGCCTGGCAAGCTGATAGAGCAGCAGTAATGAAAAGCACAAGATTAAATGCTTGTTACAGTGTCAGGGCTTCAAATCATCTGAGAGCTCACCTTTTCTCTACACCTATGGGTAGTATATTCTGTTACCATAGAGGATTTCTTTCATTTTCAAGTATTTTCAAGCCACTTACTTATCAGTGATAAATTATGTACTTTTCACTAACAACTGGTATCAAAGGAGTGACTTTGCCAGGGTCACAGAGCAAGCAAGTCAGCCCTGCCAGATGTCAGCTGTTCCTCAGTATTTACACAGGCAGAGAACCTCTCCTTGTCTCTTTTTTCCTACCCATATTCCTCTACAGGACTTTAGAGCACTGCCTTTGCTACGCTGACAGGTAATTTGTTTTTCATGTCACCTACCAGCTCCTGCTTTTTTTAGCAGCTCCAATTTACTCTCTGGTAGCTGATAAAGTTTCTTTGGAGAATTCTGAAGCACAGATCCAAGGGGAAAAAAAAAGTCTAGGAGGTTGTAAATACATTTCTAGGGTTTAAGACAAACAATTCTTAGAAGGAAAGCATCTTTTCCAAGTACAGATTACTAGAACAAAGTCCATATATAGCTTAAAATCACTGTAGCATCTTTATGGGCAGCTCTTTCCACTGTGGGCACAAAGCTTAATAAGCTTTTATTTCAAAGGCAGTACACAAAGAATTAGAGAGGAATCCAGCGTCGTCAGACAACAGTTTAGCTGAACTCGAGTTAATCTAAATACTGAAATCATCAGTCCTGCTCTCCAAGGTCTAAGGTAGAAACAAGTTCCCCAAGTTCTGCCACCCTCTAGGTTCTAGTTCCAGCAACACCACCAGCACCTGAGCCTGTAAAGAAAACACCCTTTACCAGGTCATCTGTACACAGGAGAGACTTAGAAGCTAAAGAAGTGCCTAATTGCTTTGTCTTCATTTTGCCTGCATTCAAAAAGCCTTAAGAGACCAATTACTTCAGTTAAAACCAAACCAAAACACAACACCTTTTCCTCTCATCTTAAAACCCAACACCATGCAGGCAGGGAAGTATTGTTGGGCATGGAACAAGCACTGCACAAAGGAGCTGGAAAACAAGCACTGGTATCATTAGTGCACAGGGACCACACAGTGGGTTCAAGTAGTAAATGCAGGTTGTACTTTTAAGTATTAACCAAAGTTCTGTTGCAATTGGGTTCCTAACAATGTAATTATTTGGAGTAACTTGCACCGTAGAGTTGCTAGAACTACCAGACGTGTTTGGGTATCAGTAGGGTGAGAGATGAACACATTTAATCAGTTTTGTTGAGACCAGATAAAACAATCACACTCCCTTTTCCAACAACAAGCTTCCCACAGGATGAAAGAAGCTTATCTGAAGTGGTTCCCTGCTACACGTGTGTGTGTGTGTCCCCTCCACCCAGGCACCAGTTTTTGACTCACCACACAGTGAACTGCAGTCAATCTACAAATGTTCCATTTTTATTACAAAGTATGAAAGGCAGAAAATACTGTACCTAATACACAGGAGGCTGAAACTTAGAAAGAAGGTTAAAAAATCGGAATAAAACTACAGAGGAAGCAGGAAATAGCATAAAAGGATGCAACATTCCACTTTCAAGCGATTTCAGAAAATTGCCTTAAAATTTACAGAGTTTCAACAAGATGGTTCCGTGATTCAGGGTGTTAAAATCCATTGTAACAAAACCTTTTTGTATTTTCTCCATAAAAATAAAGGAATATAGGGACACTGCAGTTATCCATGTCAACAACATACGTCTGTTGAATAGCAGGATACTAAGATTCCTCTAGGACAGTATAGTAGCAAAGTTGCAAATCTCAATACAGAAGGTGGAGAAAAGAAGGACAGAAGTAAAACTACTATTGCTTTAACATATTTCAGTGAGAACAAGAAGGCAGGAATCTCATATGGATGTTTGCACAATCATGCTACAAAGATCACACCTTCAGGAAATTACCACAACGGGACTGTGAATGGGAAGAGCAGAAGGGAAAACACACAAAAGTAAACATCTACTTGACTACTGGTAAGAAAAATGCTTCGGCGCAACAGATTTAAATTACATTGTACACTACTAGCAACCCAAGTTTAAAAAAAAAAGGTCTTTTTAAATAGATTTCATAATTCATATTTACCAGGTTGTCAAAAACAAAAGCAACATGTCGCTTCTCAGCTGTACTAGGACTCTTTCCTTCACTGGTTCTTGTCTTTCTGCCCTGACTCGGTTTCAAGCCTCACCTCTAACAGAGGGGGCTCGAGCATCGCGCGTCTTGCGGACAGGAAAGCAAACTCCAAGGGATGAGAGCTGGAAAACAGGCTTACAGCTACAATATTTTCTCAGGAAATAGCTTATTTCTTCATTTTGTTAGATTTTTCTGACAAGAAATAAACTTAATGGAAGCAACACAATGGGGTTTTTATTGTATTGGTATGATGATGGAAATTCTAGCTTGCCCAGTACCAGAGGCTGCCCAAAAGGCCACGGAGATACTTGACAGATGAAGTTATCATCTGAAATCAGGCAGCAGCAAGCAAGTCTCACAAGTGCCTTTGCCTCTGGAGGCTGCCATGGATCGCTGGATCNGAGTAAACCCTTCAGAGCTTCGATGGAGCTGTAACTGTGCAGTCTGTTGAGCCAAGAGCTGCCATTCATCCTTTGCAGTATGTCCCAAAAGAATTAAACCACCTCTGACACAAGGAACAGACAAGTTCAAGGATTTAGGTTGGGTGAATTTACAAACAGCAGCTGCCTTTTTTTTTCCTAGCACAACGAGTTACCCGAGGCCTCCAGCTACCCCCTTACCCAGCCAACCTGCCACTACTGCTGTCATCTTCAGATGGNGAATGGGAAGAGCAGAAGGGAAAACACACAAAAGTAAACATCTACTTGACTACTGGTAAGAAAAATGCTTCGGCGCAACAGATTTAAATTACATTGTACACTACTAGCAACCCAAGTTTAAAAAAAAAAGGTCTTTTTAAATAGATTTCATAATTCATATTTACCAGGTTGTCAAAAACAAAAGCAACATGTCGCTTCTCAGCTGTACTAGGACTCTTTCCTTCACTGGTTCTTGTCTTTCTGCCCTGACTCGGTTTCAAGCCTCACCTCTAACAGAGGGGGCTCGAGCATCGCGCGTCTTGCGGACAGGAAAGCAAACTCCAAGGGATGAGAGCTGGAAAACAGGCTTACAGCTACAATATTTTCTCAGGAAATAGCTTATTTCTTCATTTTGTTAGATTTTTCTGACAAGAAATAAACTTAATGGAAGCAACACAATGGGGTTTTTATTGTATTGGTATGATGATGGAAATTCTAGCTTGCCCAGTACCAGAGGCTGCCCAAAAGGCCACGGAGATACTTGACAGATGAAGTTATCATCTGAAATCAGGCAGCAGCAAGCAAGTCTCACAAGTGCCTTTGCCTCTGGAGGCTGCCATGGATCGCTGGATCAGTTCAGTGGCTGGGATTTAGGTGCATTTTTAATTACTGGGGTTTAGTGCTGGTGAAAGGTGCTGATTGAAGTTCTGGAGATCTCTTCCTAAAAACCAAAATCGGAGTCAGGGGCATGCTAAACTCCTCTCAACAGCCTTGAGAATGAGACATTTCTGACACTTCTCAGGTAAGCAGAGGGGAATAAAGCTGCAGCTCTAAGTAAGCAGGAGAAAGTGCTCTTTAAGTGCCACAAACAATTGATTCCTCCCATTCTCTGCAACGATCAAGAGAAACAGGGACAGAGCTGACAGCACCTTGCTAGTTCCAGAGTGGGTTTTGGACATCTCCTTTTGATCTCCACTGTACAGTAAATACCTGCCTGCTCTGGAATACTGGTCAGACAGCGGGAAGGATGTATTGGAGAGAACTTGTGTTAACTGAGAGAGTAACCCAGTGTGGATCTGAGGTGGTCAGACCGTTTTGCTAACCTGCCACGGGCAGAGTAAACCCTTCAGAGCTTCGATGGAGCTGTAACTGTGCAGTCTGTTGAGCCAAGAGCTGCCATTCATCCTTTGCAGTATGTCCCAAAAGAATTAAACCACCTCTGACACAAGGAACAGACAAGTTCAAGGATTTAGGTTGGGTGAATTTACAAACAGCAGCTGCCTTTTTTTTTTCCTAGCACAACGAGTTACCCCAGGCATCCAGCTCCCCCTTTACCCAGCCAACCTGCCACTACTGCTGTCATCTTCAGATGGTAGACTGAGGATTCCCCAACACCACAGAGCTCCTAAGCAAAAGGGAGTCCCTGAGTGACAAGCAGCACTACATGACTTGGGTTGGCCTTGTGAGATTGTGTCAGTCTCAGAATCCAGAGCTCCAGTTTAACATTAACAGTACTGTCAAGTGCTCACGTTTTTGGTGTTCAGCAGAAACAGCTGCAGGTCCTCTAGATACTGTCAACTGCAGCCAGTCCAGGATTTCGCCGACTGTTGTATTTAACATTTCATATAAAACACAGACAAATGCCTACCATAAAAGGGCTGAGGAAAAGATGACTCTCCTCCTAATCTTACCAAAAATATACTTGTTAAAGTGCCATCTGCAAGAGAACAAAACAGACACACTCAGCTTTCTTCATTTACATTTAAAGCAAGCACAAGAGCATCTGTGGATTCCACTATATCAGGCTCCTCCCCTCACCTCATCTCTGGCAGGCAGTGATCTACAGTTCAGACTGATGCAGCTTTCTCATTGCAACACCAGGCAAAAAATAGATCTTTTTACTATCATCCAGAACATTCAGGAGAGTAATTACAGCTAAGTTTTGAAAGGATCATTAACTTTGACTTATGAGAGGCAATGCCTCCCCCGTTAAGTACATTTCAAGGTTCCATAAGGAACAACCTGTATTCTCAGTCTCCTCTCAGATCAGTCTTTGAAACCACTGTGTTTTCTTTCTAAATAGATTGTCAAAGCACTCAAATCCTCGCCCTTTAAATCCCAGCAGGCAGAAGTACAATTCCCATAGATGTAACCTACCCATAGCCCATTTCATTTAGACAATTAACTACAGACTAATTCGACACCCAACTTGTGTTCTGCAGGTTTTCACCTCACTAATGAGTTTTACATGATCAAGGTCCCTTGGTTGAGAGCAAATATACTAGCAACAGGTTGTCCATGTAATAGTAGGAATCTATGGCAAAGCTTGGTTTAAACACAACATAACAACCAAACAATAGCTTAATGTCTTGAGTTAATCAACTGGAGAAGTGATACAGAGCTACTTCAGAGGAAAATATTTGTCCCAGAATCAGTCTTGCTCACACCAACAATAGCACAAGATTTTCTGCTTTGCTAACCTCACTTCCCTTAATGCTACTTTATACTCAAGGGATATGAGGCATTTGAAAGCACTTGCTCTGCATCCTCTGCTTGTGCAGTAAGCACAAAATCATTGTAATTAAATATCAAAGTGTTTATTTTCATAAACCTTGGGGGAAAAAATAAATCTTGGGGGCTTTACACCCAACATAATTGAAAGTTAAGCAGCTGAAATATGATAAACTGTCTCTTCTGAATTCACAGGCTACAGCGAAAAGTCTCAGGGTTTTCAAATTTATTTGCAAGCTAAAAGAATCAGCAAGCAGACCGTTAGCTCCTGCCACCGTGTCAGCAGGTGCAGGCAAAAGGGCACCAAAGTCTCTCACTTCCCTTTCGATATGGAAGTGCCATTTGCACTACAGAACATCTCACCCATCAGGATTTTCATGTCTTTTCAGTCATTAACCTTTAAAGTGACTTCTTTGAAAAAAACCAAACCTATTTTAAGTAGCATTTCCCTGTTCCAAAACAGCCTCTAGTGATTGAATGTGTAATTTCCTATGGATTATGCCCAAAGCAATATGCTGTAAATTCAGAAGGTGCCCAACTGGCTAAACAAACAGGATATAGGCTTGATTTACAATCCACTGGGACCTACAAGATTCCTTCAACTTGCTTTTGAGTTTGGAAGGAGCACCCAATGCCACAAATGAAGCAGTTTTATAGATGGAAGGAGTGACACTGGATCCTCTTCGCATTCGTAGTGGGATTGTTTCCCAACAGGAGGAAAAGATACCTGGCTACAGACACTATTAGGCCCTTTATACACATTCTCATCTCATCCTTTTAGTGTAACAAGATTGTGTTCCTCTAGGAATAAACTGCATTTGCCACTGAGTAGAGTCTGGAGCCTTTTAGTGACTTTGCTTTCACCTAAATTACCTTACAGCTTTTTTTAAAGGACAATTCTACACTTGCAAAAGATGCATTCTTAAGGTAAGCAAGAGATGCTTTCATCTTTTACTCGTGCCATCTATAGAAGAACGAGACTTTGAAGTATAAAGTGGATTACAGAAAGTACTAATACTACAGATAGTTCTCTTGGTAACACAGCACATTATGCCTACTGTTTGTAATTAAACAGTGCATCACAAGCCTGTGTAGGTATTTTTAGAGGAGTATCTGAAGCTGTGAATGCCATTCAACACTTCTGATAAGAAAATCCTCATTTTCACGTCATTTGGCCTAAGTATTTTCCAGCTGCAGGTGAAGTGCTGCTGTAAAAATGATAACCTAATTGTTTGGCTAACTCTGTCCTGCCACGTAGATCAAACCCAACTGTGGAACACGCAACTCTCAGCGCTGCTGCTAATAAGAAAAAATGACCTTCAAGTCAAATCAAGCTTTCTGTCAAAAATCCCACAACTGAGCACAAAATGTCATTGACAAGAGATGAGCTTGAACTGTGTTAGAGTCTCTCGGTTCCCTGATATTAAAAGGAGTGATGGAATAAAGCTGTCCCTAATGAATTCTTATCAAATTCACTAGGCAGTGCTTTTCTGAGCTCCACGTTGAGAAGCAGCCTGCAGAAGAATATTCCTGTATGTCCAGAATGACAAAACTTCTCAGATTCTGTTCAGTATTTGACAGCGCTTTCAGTGTCAGCTTCACTGTTTCACAGTAATCGCTTTTCCCAGCTTGCCTTTCCCACATAAACTGACAAGATTCCACTTTGCCAGTGTCCTACTATTTAGAATGCTGCCTCCAGTTGCAGGTGAATACTCATTAGGTGGAGAGACAACTTTGATAGTTTCTGACACTTACATCAAAACTCAGCTGGTATCCCCTAACAGACCAGCTACGGTTGTCATGTCTGCACTGGGAGAGAACTGGGGAGCATTCATCCGAGTAGCTATGTTAGCAGCAAAGATTTTTATCTTGCCTAATCCACTCAGCTTTGATTGAAAAGTATTACTCTAGATTCACTATTCAAGACAAACAAGAAGCCCTTGGGCACATCCCCAAAAGATAAGAGGATGACAAGTGCCAAGCCGGAGCCTCTATGGCACCGTTTCTTTCCTTTTAAACCCATCGCCCTGCATCACATTAGGGAATCATTTTAGGATCAGAAGCAGCTTTCATTTGGACAGAGGACCAGCTTTCCCAACTCATCTCCTCCTTCAACAAGACCTGACAGTACAAAGCAAATACACTTTGGGGAGGAAAAAAATAAAAAGATTGCTTTGCACTCCTTTCAAGAACTTCCAGGAACACAGACCAAAGAAGCTCCGAGGTCCAGGCTAACCACAGGAATCTTGCTCGTATTATTTGCCAATCAAGCAAGCTACAAAGTGTGAAACCATTTTATTTTGGTTTAGATAGCAAGTCTTCCGAGGGGAAGTCATTTGATTGGAAGTGTCAATCCCAGGTCCGATACAAATCACATTTTTGTTTTTCAGGAGACATTTACCTCCTAGGAGCTTAAGTCATGCACGTATCTTCTGAAACCTATTGACATTCCGCCCGCTAACACAACTGCAGGATACACACCAGTTCAGTTAGGATCTAAAATGAAGGCCTACAAGAGTAACAACTGCTTCTAGCATCAGAAAAGTGTAAAGAAATTGTGCAACAAGTACTTGTACTTCACAGCACCAGAAAATTCTGCCCAGGTAACCAGGTATAGAGAGCCAAGGCAACGGGTAATTCTGGCTGGCCTTTACTGCCAGGGAGCCTGCAGCATAACTTGGATTTGTGTGGATGATTAGATTCTGCTTTGGGCACATGGAAGTGGATCACGTATCAAAAGTAAGAATCAGGGAGGAAAAAAAAAAAATCTTACTCAATAGAAAGTTAGCCCAATATATAAAAAACATACAAATGTTTAAACAGTTTAGAGGCAGCAACAACAGGAATGATAAAGATTCCTGCCAAGGGGGGTGGTAACATCAGCGTCTCCCCCCCCACACCTTGTTTTGCACTTGCATCTATTAAATTGGTTGATGTGCTGCCTCAGCTGGCTGACAAACACATGGACATATGCAGCAACTTAAAAGCCTGCAAGCTTATTAATACAGTCAACAAACAAATATACAGAACTTTAACTGAGGGAACAAAACAAAACAGAGAGAAAACCAGAACCCAGAAGGTCCAAGAGGCTCAGCACGTCTCTGCATTTTAGAGTCTTGGAGAGACAGGAGAGACCTGCTGTTGATTCTTGTAACAGTTTCTTGTAACAGTAGATGCAAAGCAACAACAGATACTGGCCACTTGACTTGTGTTGTTCTTACTTTAAAGGGGAGGGGAAATTATAGAGCCCTGCCTCAGCGTGGCATGAAGCAGAAACGTTAGACTCTCAAAATCTCCAGGCAGTTGTTGTAGCAGATAGCTATCCAGTCTGGCTGGGTTGATGCCCACTGTACATTGTTGATTTCTCCCTCTGCTGTATAGGCCAAGATAGGGTCCTCAATGGCACGAGGCATTTGCTGGATATCCCAGATGAGAGCCTGATGGTCATCCGCTGCAAGTGCAAGAGAAAACCAGAAGTAGAAGCAAAGTGTAATAGTCCAAGAACCTACATAGGATCTGGCTGTTGCAGTCCTGGTGAGTATTCAAGCCAGAGATACAATGACACAACTATGCTCCAAAAAATTAAGCTTGGATCATTATACATTATCTGGGACAGAGCTGAAAAACAGTCAGTGGAACTCAAATTGAAAACATATAAGAACTGGATTACAAAAAAGATAAGGAGCATTAAAATAATACAGCTTAGCCAACACTGATGCACAGCCCGGGTACTGGGCTCATACTTCAGCACACTAAGCTCTACTAGGTGTCTATTTCCATAAACATTTTAGGAAAGGCTTCTAAAACTGCAGGTCTTTAGAAAAGGCGGGCAGAGAACTGCCTAAACTTGTGGAGAGAGAGGATTTTGCCACTGAAAGGCTCCCAGAGATTCACCAAGGCAGATGGATAGGGATGGATCACGCTTACCTGCTGTACAAATGTGGCAGGAAGAATGAGGTGCCCAAGCAATTCCATTTACACATGCTCTGTGGTTATTTAACCTGGCAACAGGAGTGCAGGGAACTCTGACATCTAGAATCACAACCTTTGGAAATTAAAATGAACTAAATTAGTATCTTGCCTATTATTTTTCTTCTTCAGAAAACCAAATTTTTGGACACAAGCCTATAAAGAGAGCCCTTTCCTAAAGGATGCAATGTTCTCAGAGATGGGCTGCTGAATGGTGAGCGTGTCTCAAAAGGAGCCAGACCTCACAGGGAGGGCTTGTGACAAGGGCAAACAAATTGGGCTTCCCTGAAGCAGCACAGGTGACAAACTAAAACACGCTGCCTTGCGTGCTGGAGTGAGAAAGAACAAGGTGACTAAGACACTCACAGTTAAGATTTTATGGGGAAACTATTGCCCAGCTGCCTCCCAGACCCCTCATAAAAACCAGCCAAAATATATATGAGATTTTTGAGTTTATAATGCCACAGTTACATCTTCAGCTCCAGATGAAGTTAATGAAGTAAGAATCAGTCCTTAACATACTCCAGTCCAGGCACTGACACTGCTCCCTCACTTTCAAAAGCTGACTACTAATTAGTACCAAACCACATCCCAGAAAATCACAACCACTGGCACCTACAGCAGAGGAGTTGCCACCTCACCTCCATGCCATCCATGGCCATTGTAGCAAGATAGTTGGGATCCTGCTTGTTCCAGCAGAGACGCAGCAGCGGATGGTGCTGGGGGTCCTCGTAAATGATGGTGCTGTGCTCCAGGTGACGGAGGTCGAACATCCTCACTGAGCCATCTGCACCCACGGAAGCAAACATATCTCTCCCCCCACCTGCACGGCTAAAGGCTATGTCATAGACCTGCTCCGGAACAGGAGAAGGGAAAACCACACCCTTAGCCTTGGCAAGCACACTGCCGACTAATTCACGGAGAAACATTTTACGCATGGATAGTGGATCCGGTTGTGACATCTCCCATCAAACACCTGCTGTTTCCAGCAAGAGTTTTTAGTTATTACACTTGCTGGAAGGAGGGGGGAACCCAACAACTTGGGTTGTGTCTTTATAGGGTCATTCACTGAAACTAAACGTATCAATTTTCCAGACTCACTTTTTTTATATTAATTGCTGAAAAATAGGACATTGAAATGAAAGAATCTTGCAGGTTGCTTATTGCCTTTGGTATGCTGTTGATTTCATCTCTAGTTNTATCAATTTTCCAGACTCACTTTTTTTTATATTAATTGCTGAAAAATAGGACATTGAAATGAAAGAATCTTGCAGGTTGCTTATTGCCTTTGGTATGCTGTTGATTTCATCTCTAGTTTGATGTTTTAGCTCATTTGTCTAAAATATTCTGGAGCTTAATCCAGTACAACAAAGCATGCACTGAAACCCAGGTTCTATGGCGAGTAAACAGAGCAGTTTTGATAGCCCATAGTATAGTCTAAATTAGTTTGGTACTCAAAACTCTTTAGCTAAATTATCTTTTTGGACTGTCAGAAAGGGGAAACAAAGAAAAGTTGTGTTCCTTTTCTACAACTTAAAAAAAGACCCCTATGTTTTATGTCAACAATTAAAAACAACCAAAAAAAAGCCATCACCTCTTTGTCATGTGCAATAAGCTGGGTCTTCACATGGCCAGAGACCAGGTTTACTCTTCCCAGAACCTGTCCTGTCTCCAGACCCCAAATAGTGCAGGTTGTGTCAATGCTCGAGGTACCTGAAACAAACCCACTTCTGCTAGCAAAATTCATGTTATCACAAATGATTTTATCACTCACTGGATTCATGCAACAACCCCCCAACATCTCCAGATCCAAACAGCCACAAGAGCAGCACACAACTGAAATCAAGACTGTCAAACAGTGAACAGTCTACCATGCATTTAAATTACCCAAACCTTTTAGCTGCAAAAATAGTCTTCCACACAGGAATCGAGTGTAAATAGCTCATGTCTACTTCAATCTATTCAGAAGCCTGATGCAGCTCTGCGATGAACTTTCCCATTCTGTAAATCTCCCGTGCATGTCAAACCCCAGATTCAATCAGAGTGTTGTGATAGCGTGTTATTATTAATTGATTGTTTCTGTGGGCTGAAGGTGGGGCAAGCAGTAAAGCTCTTAAGAGATGAGAGATGCAACACGCAAAAAATAAATCATGTAGTAAATAATTACTAAGACATATTATCACTGTTAATCTCCCAGCAAATCCCCCTGACATAAATGGCTGCACTCTTCTGGGAAACGAGCCTCTGCTGGATCAGTCATCTTGGATTCACAATTTGGCCCACAGGCTATAATTAAACCTTAAGCATTCAGCCTCCTCTTCCTCCAACTAATTTAAGGGCTCTTGGCTTTACTCCTGCTGCTGAAATGGCTTCACAAAAGACAAAGTCTGGTACCTCGTTTTCTATCCACTGCAGAACACACTGAAATGAGTCACTTTGTGTCAGTCTCACCTAGAAGGTAAGGATCCACTTCATTCCAGTCAAATGATGTTAGTGGAGCACAGAAATCGGAGTTCTTGTTATTGTTCAGCAAACACTCCAGCCGGGTCTCTGTTTCACCCACCTGGAGGAAAAGCAAAACATCTGACTTAGAGCAACACTGCCTGACTTGTTCTACTTGCACATCCAAAACCAAGTGTTCATTCTGGGTCTCCTTCCTCAGCTTTAGATCCTAGAGCTCTGGAAAACACAGCCACCATCTCTGTCTCCCATAAGGTGATTAAAACAGCAACTACCATGATAATTCTGCTTCTCCTATAGTCTTCCTCTTTTTGGCACATTATTGCAGTTAAGGAAAATTATTGAGTGGTCTGACTTGATTTTGTGTCTTAATCCCCACACTGCAGCAAGGGCAGGACTTCACAGAAGGAAAACAACTCAAAGAAAAAAAATCTGGTCTCGAGTGAAAATGAGATCAATATGCAACACAATTAATATCACAGTGCATCTTCCAGGGAGGATTTACTCACTCTCCACACTCGCAGATAGTCTCCACTGGTTGCCAACAGGTCTGGATACACTCCCTTGGTGTCTGGGATCCACATGAGCTTTGTGGTAGGGTAGGGGTGATCAAAGGTGTTCCTGCAAATGAATTCTGAGCTCTCTTCATCCAAACCAACAAGCTGCACCTGTAAGAAGCCATTTTTTAGAAGAAAGCATTTAATCAGAATAGTCATTTAGAATTGGAGCATTCAGACTGAGCATTCCAGAAGGCACCTTCTGTAACCTCAAGGACAATATAAAAGGATCATCGTGTCAATGGAATGAGAAATTGTTAGAGCTTTGCTTCCTAGCTGGGGCATGTAAGCAAAGTAGAGTATAAATAATCACCACAGTGCTTTACTTTGAAGAGCTGATCTCAAATGAATCGAAATCCAATCCTACAGGATTAAAGACCACCCTTCTCTTCTCCACATCGCAAAGCCCAGTTTAAATCACAGCCTTAAACTGCACAAATATTATTCCAACTCAGCTTCCACCGAACTGATGCTCACAATGTCATCTTCAGAGAGCAGGACAAGCTGCAGTTTGCACGCCAACCATCCCCAATTAAAAGCCATGTCCTGGAATTCTCGGCCGTAACGCTGCAGATTGTGACCGACCACGCCAGGCAGCTATCAAGCTGTTTTCAGCAGCACATTCCTGAAAACACTCTGTCACAACTGCACAAAATTAACATCCAGATTAAGCACATCAGAATCAGAAAGTTAAATAGAATTGAATCTTAAAAGAAGCAGCGGGGAAGTGAAAATATTTATTCAAATGTTTTGTGGGAAAAGACCAAAAAATGCAGGAAGAGCCCAAGTAAGTGAATTCCAAATTCACAGATTCATAGAATCTTAGAAACATCAGGGTTGGAAGGGGCCTCCAGAGCTCATCTGGTCCAACCCCCCTGCTGAGAGCAGGGCCATCTTCAGCTAGAGCAGGCTGCTCAGAGCCTCCTCGTGTTGTTTTCTCGGTAATGTGACAGTGGGAACAGCTAACTTGGCCAGTCTGAGAATGATGCAAGATGGAGCAAACAAGCAGCTATCTCCACATAGCTCGGTCATGACAACACCTGAAGTAATGCTTGGAGTCCCAGACGTGATGTTATTAGAAAAATATTGACATGTCAGAAAGTGTTCAGAGAACAATATGGTGCTGGGAGGGTATGTTTAACCTAACAGTGACTGCAAGACCCAAACAGGATGAAAGCCCCGCTGTGTGAAACGCTGTTCAAACACAAATATTATGAGGACAACTCACTACAATTAGTTTGTAAGCTGCTCACTGTAGGAACTTCCCAGCACTTTCCATGCAGCAGCTTCCTCCTGGAAACAGGGGCTTAAAGGACTCGTTCTAGGCTGTTTACCTGGAAAAATCCTGAATATTCTGGGATAAGCAATTGGGTTGATAATAATCAGCATTCAATTAGATTGGAATTCTACCATATATTTTTTTCCCCCACATAACAAATGCTTCAGTGGATCTTAAACTGTAACATCAGCAGTTATGAGCCCCTTTTGGAGATGCTCAAACACAAACAACATCCTCTGTCACAGTGAGAGCCATCCTTTCACCCCATAAACCCTAGAAAGACATATCCAAGCGTGCCTCTCAACTGGGTATTTGTCTGCCCTGCACTCTGTTACAGCTCCTCCTCATTATACTTCACACCCCAGTATGCATCAGGCAAGAATCTCCCAGTCTTCTGAAGTGATTGACAAAGAGCTTTCCAACTCCTTTAGGGATCAGAAATACTAAGCGGATTTTACAAAGGAAGCAAATTGTCCTTGGTGATACAAAATCTCGTGGCAAGGTCAGGATCAGAAGACAAATGACCTCTAATCGTTCCTTCTCCTTTGCTTATGCTGTTCCCAGCTCAATACCACTGTATTAAGCCTCCACAAAGCAATCACCACACTCATAACCAGAAGCAAATCTCAAACAGCAAAGGACCAATTTTGCTGCTGTGAATTTATATATTCCTGTGCTGCATATTCATGTTTAACCCTTCCTTAGACCTGAAGGGAAGCAGTGACTCTGTAGCAAGCAGGTATCTCCTGATCTGGGGACATTTTTAGGTGCAGGCCAGGCTAGAGAAGAAAACTTGCATTAGCAACACCAGAGCTGCTGACAACTGCTGAAGATCAGGTGCTCGACTCTGACTGTCAGACCTGGCAGCAGCTTGGGAGAACTCTGAGCAGGAGGCACAGGTCTGCCTGGAGACAGGAGTAGAAAATACTGCTCAAGAAGCTCTGTTCTTCCCTAGCTCAGCGTATTCAAAGCCATGACTCTTCTCTTTGGACTTGACCACACAGTGTGATTACAGAACCCCTCTATTCATTCTCTTGTGCAGGTTGAACATGAAGATATGGAACAAGGGAATTATTTTCAGGATGCTGATTGTATTAGAGCCCTGTCTCTCCCTCCTGTGAGTGAGGCAAGATTTGCTGCTGCTGCCAGCCACTGCACAAAGGAGTGAGTGAAGTCAAGCCCAGATAAGACTGAGGTGATGCTAATGGGAAAGTGACTGTCAGTCTGGATACAAATGGAACCACTCTACATCTCCCTGTAACTCATTCCAGTGGGGAAAATGAAGACCAGTGTGCTTGATCTCCATTAGTTTTGCAATTATGCTACGAGAGCGGGTAGGAATGCTAAATAATTATTTGTTTCTCCAATACATCAAGAGATGTTAAAATTGGACATGGATTTTCCTGTCACCATCCAAGCTGTTATCAGCCTAAGTCTGAACTGCAACAGTGCATCTGAGTAAAGCAATGCCTTTAATCAGCATTCCTTAACTTCGCTTGGCCCCGCCATCTCTCCTGCACAATCCAACAGAACCAGACAATTAAATATTGCAGAATTTACTTTCTATGTTTTCTTGCATGGTTTCAAAAACAGTGAAGTGAGTTCACTTAAAAAAAAACAAGACAAAACCCCCCAAACAACTATATCCCTTTAATTTAATTTATAACTACTATAAGCAACATTTCACAATTATTTTAGGGTCCTGTACAATCAGAAAGAGCTGACTGCACCAGTTAATCTTCAACATGCAATTGCTTTTTCTTTGCAAGTCTAAACCTTACAGAAAAAAAAATAAAATAAATGAATGTTCTGTTTCAAGGCACTGGTCAGGGGAAGCACGTGGTCACAACCTGTCAGCCCACTCCAGAGATGGGAATGAGCAGTGCACAGCACCACCTTCTACTGCTATCTCAACTGGATTCCAGTTCTGTCTCGCAGATAAATTCCCCAATCAGCCTTTCCTGATGTTTTCCATGGATTGCTTCGAACCACGAAGCCACACTCAGGTGCCTGCGGAGCAGCATTAACAGGGAGATTTATGGACACCTCTGCTCCCTCCCATTATGCCAATGATCCATGAGACATTAGACAGGCTGACAGCAGTTTCCTAATGCAAGAAGTTCAGGAAACACTACCCCAAAATAATTTTAGTTCTTCCAGCTGGAGCAAGTCACCTCTTCTTGTGCCAGTGATTTAATCAGCAAAGGTACACACGGTGAAACAAACCTCCTTTGGGGTTCAAAGAGCTCTTGCTACCCAGGTTTCTGGTAAGCTACACAGCATGACAGAGGTCAGAAGAGCCTGGGAATTGGGGAGAGCAGTAAATTTGGGTCTAGCAGTCAATAGCTTTCAGTTCCCCACAAAACAAAGGTGTAGAGTCATTTTAGATATGTAACCTGTAAGTACTTCAAGCTCTGGTGATTACTACAGAACAGAACACCACAGAGACAAACAAGACAAGAATCTCCCCTCTTTCTTTGACTGTAATTCTCTCACTGTCAGCACATCAGCTGCAACAAACACTTGGTGCATTAAGTCTTCTTAAAAGCACCTTTTTCAAGGAAGCCCTAAAGCAGAAGATGTAAGGAATCAGTGTATTCACTTATTTGGTTAGATTTGAAGCAAGCTTGAAGTGCTATTTCAGACTCTTTTTTTTATTATATTAAGGGTAAGGAAGAAACCCAGCTATCTGAAACAAGCCACTGCAACATCACGAACAGAAATGTTGTTTAGAGCTTGTCAGAAGCCTCTAAAGATAATGAGTGCAAAGAGAAAGCTGAAATGAAAATGAGTTTTCATTATCCTTTTAATTAGCACCAACTGTACCTATATGTGTATTTTTATGTCAGAAGCTGGCAATATAAAACATCTCGACTGTGAAGGGCAAATTATGCAGAAGGACAAAGCTTTCACACATGCTCTGTAAAAAAGCTTAGATTTCTGCTTACCCCAGAAGTCAGGCTATAAAACCAGCTGCTCCAGACCCTCTGCAGCACAATGGTGCAGACCACTTAGAACAGGGCAACTTCAGCCCTTTCCTTCTGTTCTTTAGCTGTACCACTTACACGGACAGAAGCTGGGGGTGAAAGAGTTTACAGGCAGTGTGCACTTAGCACAACTGCACTGTGCCTGCCCAGGAGTTCCCACCCTGGAGTGTGAAGCTGTTACCAAACTGTTCCAGTACCCTCTGAAAGACTCAGCAAGGCTGGGAGAGTCAGACACCAGACAATGCAGCTAAAACACTGCTCCCAAGATCGTTGTGGTCTCCAAAGTAGAGGGGACGACATCAATACTCTAAGCAGAAACAATTGCAATTACTCAAGACAGCTCTCTGATAACTACCTTCCCACAGTGGAAGGCTCTACTGAAAGCACCACAAAAAGCATCAAACAAGAAAACCACAATCCACCCCCCGACAGATGCACTCTGAAATATCAGAGACACAGCAAAACTGCTCAGCAAAGCCATGGTTCTGTTTCACTGCATTTATTGTCCAAGTTTGATTCTGAATTGTACGTCATCTTTATTTCTACAGCAGCAGCACCTAGATTGACATCTCATTCTCATACAATCACTTTCCAGCTCTTTACACCAGAAAGATCTCATAGCATGTGGTGTTTACATGGACTGAAGTCGACAGAATAGTTATTCTTGAAGCTCAGAGGTCAAGAGAAGCCCTGGGGAATATTGACAGACAGCAGAAATTACATAGTCCTGTACAAGTTCTGTCTGCAACAACTGTGAGTGCAAGGGGTAGAAAAGAGCAGCGTTGACTCAACTGCTTGGCACCTGCAGCCCAAAGTGAAAAACAAACCTGTTCATGTTCTAATCGAGAGAGAGCAAACCCAAGGAATGGCCCAAACTTAAGGAGGTCAAGGCAACATAAACATCTACCCCCTTATTAACCAATACTAAACAAAAAACTGTCTGCAAGCTGGGTATTTTTAGATTTTCAGAGTACAAACAAAAACATTTTTCGAGTTGTTTTTTAATCAAATGAAAAGTTCTCAAGCTCAGGGACCTGCCTTTCCACAGCAGTCCTCCCAGAACCACAACAGTGCTCACCAGCACAAGGAGACAACTCCCACACAGCCAACTCATACCGGCTGAACTACAAAGGGCTCAGGAGAAGTATCCTGTCCAGGACTGCTGCAAGAGCAGGAATTTAACCACCGTAGATGTCACCTCTGCCTCACTGTCACTTCATTACATCCTTGCACAAAACCCAATCCCCAGCACCAACTTTCTGGCATTATTTTCTACAACCTCCATTAAACAGCTTGAGGAAGCTACAAAACACACCTGCTATATATAAATGCACGAAGCTGTGTTAGCAAACCCTTTGGTTTCACACAAATTTCAGGATGCTTTATAGCTATGGCCATTCCCTCATCTTTCTTCCATGGATGTGAGTTCATCGCCCTGGACTAGCACATTATTTCTGGTCAGAAATGCCTGCACACGTGTTTGGAGAAGCAAACACATCGTCTCTATTACCAGTGTAAGGTTCTCTGCTTATATCTGGCAGGGAAACTCTTGAGGATATAATCTCATGCCTCATTACACCCTTGTTCTCAGAGAAAAGTAAAGGTACTGAGAAATCTGGGAAAGTGGTTGATATACTCAAGGAAAAAGTTATCACACAGAAGTTCTCCACAGCAAGGAAGTGTAATGAGAACAGCACATTTCCAACAGTCTCAGCCATGCTGTGTATGTGCAAACTTCAATCCTGGCCATAAACTTTCCTTCATACTTCCTGGAGCAGCCAGGTACGCTCAGGCAAAGGGACCTTCCCGGGCGAAGATCAGCCAGCAGCAGCACCCACAGCTCTTCCCACCCCCGGCCCCTCAGTCTCCCAACAGCTGAGGACTCGAGGGAACGAAACCAGCCTGAATCTAGGCCAGCACCCCGCACTTCAGGGGAACCTCTGACAGCTCTGCACAGCTCCCAGTGCCGGGGGCAAGGCAGGAGGGCTCCCTCCAGCCCCACCAACCACGGGAGCTGCGCCCGGGACAGGGGAGCCGCTTGAACCGCTGCGATAACCGAGNCTATTGGTCGCTTTGCCCTTCATTCCAAACGGCCGCTCACCCTCTGGCTGGGGTAACCTACCGTTGCGCTTGGCCCCGCCCCGGAGGGAGGCCACGGTCCTTCTCGACATCTTATTGGCTACCAGGGGTCGCAGTGGCGCGAGGCGGGATCTTAAGCTATGATTGACAGTCGATTGGCTGGAAGTGGTGTCACTCACGCCAGCCCG
>VWZY01001797.1:331-18113 GCA_013399075.1 Chloroceryle aenea
TGTTGTTTTTCTTTTGTTGTTGTTTTGTTGGTTTAATATTTTTTTTCTCCCGTTGGTTTCCCCTCCCTCCAATGTTAAACTGTGAAAATTGACAATGTGTTTCCACGATGGGTGAATCTTTAGGCTTTAGTTTGCATGTTCAGCTAATTTGTCTCTCTACAGTTTTTTGTTTGAATCTTTTTTTTTTTCTTTCCTCTCTCAGGGCTTTTACAAAAAAAACAAACAAACAAAAAACAACCAAAACACACACACACAAAAAAAGCAAAAAAAAAGGATCTTCTGAAATTCTTTTGCCTGAGTTGCAATGGACTTAACGCTGAGATGATTCAATCACTACATTAAGCACTTGACTGTGAAAGCGCAAAAGAAAATGTTAAATAAACAAAGGAAAAAGAAAAAAAAAAAAAAGAATCTCGTTTGAGGCTGTTGTGAAATAATTTGGGGGGGCTATGTGAGTCTGATTCCATTGTCCGAATGATTCATCCTCTTCTCTCCTCTCTCGGTCTCTCTCTCTCTGTCCACGAAGGAAGTTTAATCCCGGTGATTTCATCCCAGGCAGGAAACAGTAACAAATGTGTAGAATTCATTATTTTTCTAAAGGGAACTTAAACTGCTGCTACGAATTGTGTCCAAGACTGGTTTATGCCACACGAACAGAGAATCACACCTTTGTTTTGGTACTTTTATTCCTCTTTTTATTCAGTTGTACAGTCCTTCCAAATCCAAAATAAAACCTAAAAGTTGTTCTGTATCGAACCATCTAAGCAATAAAATGTTATATTTAAAAATTAACAGGCGACAAACCGGAGGTGGCTCTCTCTTCTTGCGGGGTTCTCGGAGCTTGGCTTCCAGGTGTTGCTGGAGCAGGAGGGGAGAGCCGGGGGGCGGCTGGGCGGGCGTGGGGGCGCGNGGGGAGCGCGTCGCCGCTCCCCTCCCGCGGGGCGAGCCGAGGCCGAGCTGGAGACGACGGCAGCGCTTCCAGCAGCAGCCGAGCCCCCGGAACGCCGCTTTTCCCTCGCTGCAGTGGCAGAGAAAGCCTCTGGGGCTGATCTTCCTGCACGGCCGCTGGGTCGGGGTTCTCTTTCCTTTTGTTTTTCATTATTTGTAGCCCCACGATCACAGCAGCGAGCGTCCAGCCAGCCCCTTGTGGCCAGCGCCAGCTCACCCCTCTTCTCTGTACCAAACCACCCTGTTGCCACCAGCACATTTCTTGTCCTTGCCTAAATCTGCGCGGCTGCGAAATCTCCCGGAGCTCTTCAAAAGCCACACGCACGTCTCAAAATAAAAAAGAAAACTCCTTTGTTTGAGGTGGTGGGAGCTGCTGCCCTCACGTTTCACAGCCCTCTCTGCGAAGAAAGCGCCTTTCACACGCTGCTGAGCCCCAGCATCGCCCCAGCATCGCCCCAGCATCGCCCGGCTCCGGGAACCACAGTGAAGCTGAAGCATCGGCATCTTCCTAAGTCCTGGTGGGCCGGTTCTTTCTGGTGGAGAAGTGAAAGAGATTGAGAGTGAGAGAGATGTTCTGGGGGGTGAACTGCTGCTGCTTTCCTCCCTCCAAGCTTGTGATAGAGGTCACGGTTCCTCATGGGGATCTGCTCAGTCCCCACACGGATTGTCTGATGCAGCAGGACCCTGTGAGCTGCAGGGCTGGGAACAAGAGTTGGGAAGGAGGAAACCTACAGAAAAATTCTTGCTGGCTTCTCCCAGCCTCTGGCCTGAGGAATCTCCCCTCCTCTCGCGAGACTGGTGGGAAGCTCGCCTCCAAAGCCTGTGGGGATCTGTCACGGGGTGTGAAATCTAATGGGATGAGTTTCCGTGTCTGGGAAGTGATGGTGACTAATTCCTCCTGAAACAGATGACTTAGAAAGCACTCGGTTCTGGGTCATGGCAGGGTGCAACTGGTGTGCCCAACCTTTTCCGCCTACCACCTGAGTTTGACTGTGACTGTTCCTGAGCTGGGAGTCTAAGAGGCACCATCTTTTATCACCCGCTGTGATAACGCAGGAAAAGGATGAAGAGAAGTGCATGGGACTGTTCAGCTGGGCCACAGCTGACTGCTGGGCTGTGGAAGGGCCACGCTGGCAGGACAGCCAGTAAAACCCATACAACACACCAGTATCTGCCTGTCTTGGAGCTGGGTGAAGTGCTTTCCTGTGGAGCCCCTTGGAGGAATTGTAGCCCCCCGGGCAGGGGGAGGCTGCTGCAATGGGGAAGGTGCTGCCTTTTGCTGCTCCAGCCTGCTTGAACCAGGGAACAGCCACATTCTGACTTGGAGGGAATTCTGAAAACCTCTTCCGTGTCAGCGAGGAGATGAAAGTTCCACAAAGCTGTGGAGGTGATGCGTTGCCTGGCTGTGGAGGTGCCACAGGTCAGAAGCACCTCCGGAGCCCTGGGCTTTGGGTCCTGGCTGTGCTTTGGAGCTCCTGGGTTTGGCCTCCAGCCCCACGCTGGAGCTGCCCTCCTTGCACCTCACATGTTCCTGGGAATGCAGCTTCAGGTGGCTCAACCCCCTCTACCCACTCCTGGAAGGACGATTCGTGCCAATTAAGCGCAAGGTGCTTCTCCTACACACTGAGGGGTGTCAGACACTGGTGCTGGGAGCCCTTGGTCCTGTGAAGTTAGGGATTCCTTCACCCCGTGGGGTGCACGTGTTTGCTCAGGGCTTGGCAGAGGACTCAGGGGAGGCACAGCACAGAGGGGAGCGCTCTGGGGCAGAACGATTGGGTGGTTTAGGATCTCTCAGTAGCTGCTGCACCTCTTCCAGGTGCAAAGGCAGCATCCCCATCTGCTGCCAGGGCTCCTCAGGGGCTTCACCTGGGCTGGGTGGGCTTGATAAAGCCAGGGGTGGAGGAGGATTAGGGGTGTGTTTGTACTGCAGTAGCAGCAACTCCTCCTCCTCTGTCATGTAAAAAGGTATTTATGAAGCTGTTTTTCCAGTGGGGCTTTTTTTGGGTGGTTTGGGGTTGTTTTGTTTAAATTAAGTGGTTTAATGCCTGGGAGAAAGAGTGGAGAGTCTGAGGGCAGCTCAAAGCCAGCAGGGCAGACAGATGGATGGCAGGGTGCTGCAGAGAGGGATGCCTGGCAGATGCAGGACGTCTGCCTGTTGCTGTTGGTGTGTGACCTCAGGTAAGCAATGTGTAACCTTCCCATGTGGCAGTGTTAATGAGGTGCCTGAGAGAGGAAAACTCGATGGGATTCTCTAGGGAGATGAAATCTGACTCAAAGTATCCCTTGGTAAGGGGGCAAGGAGCCTGCATTTCAAAATGCATCTGAAAATCCCCCTGCAGGGCTGAACCTGAGGATGGAGCTGGGGGAGCATTGCTGAGCCTCTCCAGAAATTCTGCTCTTGCCTCCTACTTCCAGCTCTCAAGTTCCCCTCTCAGCCTAAACGAAGGGGCTGAATCAAAGGCAGCAGGAGCTTTTTGTACGTTAAATCCTAGTAAGTGGGAAGCTGTCTCTGGCTTGCTGAACCTCTCAGCAGAAAGCCTTGTAGCACTGCTCTGAGTAGCAGGGGCTGAAAAGAGCCTTCTCCTTCGCTGGGCTCCTCGTTTCTTTCTCCCGTGCCAGACCCACTTCTCATTTGGCAGCAAAACGTGCCAGGAGCAGCCGAGCAAACTTGGGAGGATGGGTGTTTGCGGCAGCAACGCCGTCCTGGAAGCGCTCGAGTGTCTCTAGGGCTCTACAGCAAAGGCTTCTGAAGCAGCTGAGGATCGTGAGTTAATAGGGGCTGTAAATAAGAGAGAGGCTTGCTGGAGAAAAGGCCTTTTGTCGTGAAAGGCTCAGTTTGGTTTTGGAACCTCGGGTGATGCCGTGGTAAAGGCCGGCTCTGCTTCCCTGGAGTCATTTTTAGCCCGTGGCTGCAGCGCTGGTAAAAATGTGCAAAGGTTTGGACAAAAAGTCAACTGGGGGGGGTTGGTGGCTCCACTGTAACGTGTGGCCTGAGCAGCCAGGACATGAGGAACAGCAAAATGTATCTCTTGGCAGCAAACAGGGGAAGAAATGGTTCTGTGCACCCAGGACTTGCAGCCCCTGCCTGCTGGGCAGCAATGAGTTCAGGTCCCTTTGGGTAACTCCTGGTGTGTTAACCCTTCCTCCCAGTCCAGCACTGGAACGGGCTCCCCAGGGAAGGGGCTGAGTCACCAGCCCCGAGTGTGTTTAAAAATCGTTTGGAGGTGGTGCTCGGGACGTGGTTTAGCAGTGGGTTGTTAGGTAGGGGGGTTAGGTTAAGGGTGGACTCAATGCTCTTGAAGGGGTTTCCCAACCTGAGCAATTCTGATTCTGCTTCTGCAATCTCCTGTTAACTGTTTGTATGGGGAATGGTGCCAGCTGAGGTTTGCAACTAGATTTCTCATTGTAAACGAGCAGCACTTGACTCTCAGACTCTGCACCCAAAAGCAGCATCTGTGGTTTAGTTCAGGGTGATTACAGCACTACCTGGGAGAAATATTTACACGTGGTACCTCGCCAGTGTCTGTACTGCAGCTTTCCCACGTGACCTCTGCCTGGGAATGGAAAAGTAACTGGGTAAAAACCTGCCTGTGACCCCAAAACCCAGAACCCTTTTTCCTTGCCATTTTCCTGGCCATATTTCTGGTGAAGCTGGCAGCACAGGGCCCGTGGGCAGCAGCTAGGGAGGAGGCAGAGCACGGGAGGCCAGGCGCTGCACCAGGCGCCGCGGCTGAGCAGCATCCAGCACTCCTCTCTTTGCCCATAAATCCCCTCTCTTGGTGGCTGGATCCTTGACACCACTTCACCCACTGCCTTCGAGAGGCTGCTGCGACTGAATCTTCAGGGGTTCAGGGTTACCAGGTCAGGCCCGTGGCGTTCCTCAGCCGGAGAAAACCAAAGCACCGCGCCGCCCGTGTGCGCAGGCACCGGTGCGAAGGCTGCACCACAACACAGCAGCTCTGGGGTTTGATCTCCTCCCGAGATCCTTATCTCTGGGAGCTGAAACCACAGAGGCCTTCTAGGGCAGCCACCCGAAAGCCAGAAGCGGAGCTGGGTAGAAACGCTCCGCAGGGCTGTGGGGAAGGGGGAGGGAGGGAGCCCGAGAACTGAGGCTCGTGGGAGGTGTTTTGGTGCAGGACGTGGAGCCACGCACTGCTTTTGGCTCTTACTCTGGTGAAGGCACCTCTCGTGAGGTTTCCAAGGCAGTTGATTTCTGAACCAAAATATTCTCTGTAGCAGCTGCAGGATGCCTGCTTAGAAATGGAAGTACCTAAGTTGAGCAATGCAGAATCAGGAGCATTTTAATTTGGGGTTGGTTAAAGTAATTTGGGGGTGTTCAGCCTGGAGAGGAGAAGGCTCTGGGGAGACCTTACTGTGACCTTCCAGCCCTTCAAGGGGCCTGTCAGGAAGATGGGGATGGACATTTTAGCAGGGCCTGTGGGGACAGGACAAGGGGGGATGGTTTGAACTGAAAGAGGGAGATTCAGACTGGAGAGGAGGAGAAATTGTTGGTGCTGAGGGTGGGGAGAGCCTGGCCCAGGCTACCCCGAGAGGTGGCTGCTCTTGAACCAAAGCTCTCTTGCATTTGCCCATTAGGAGCTGTCNAGTCTTGGCATCCCTTTTTTTTTTTAAGCCATTTTTGGTTTGCTTTTGTTGGCATTTTCCCCCAGCAAGTCTCACCTCATCTTTGGCTGCAGTGCCTGTGAACTGCTCCTTCTGGTGTTACTGCCTGGAATACCCTGGCTTGCTTGCTCAGACTTTAAAGCCTTGTGCTCCAGCAGCCTGGAAGCATCTCAGCAGATCCTTTCCATGCTGCCTACAGTTTAACACCAAGTTCTTTTCTGGAAGGGCAGGCGACTGTGACTTGGTTTCAACAGATCAGGTGCAAGACTTTACTGACCATTTTCCCCAGGCCCTCCCTTACTCTATTTCATTTTAATCTTAGCCCATTGTCCAGACCTCCCCAGAGCAATTCCTTGCTATTATTCCCCCTCCAAAGACACTTGCAGAGAAGCAGCTTGGTAACACCAGCGTGGGTTTGCTACTACAGGTTGCTTGTCAAGGAACTGAGCACCAGCAAACTACTCAGGCTCTTTGGTGCCATACTCATGCTTTATTTAAAAAAAAAAAAGCTACACAATGCTAAGAAAAGAAAAAGAATCAAGTTTACTTTACAAAAAAAAAAATCCCAAACCCAAACCTGCAGCTGTTTTCAAGAGATCAGATCTCACTTCTAAATCAGGCAGCAGGTAAGAAATAAATGTTAATTTAACATTTCAGTTGCATTCCGTGACTGAACTGAATCACCCAAAGCACTCAGTCTTAAACTGACTGCTGATTGTAGATACACAAACAATCACCTGGATCACTCGATTAAAGAAAGGAAATCCCTGGGAGAATGTATAGCTAAATGGAAGAAGTCAGAAGAATTATTTAGCCCACCTACAAAAACCTGCAGAAACTGAAGGATCTTTCTGGCTTTGCTCTTCTCTGCGAGTTAATTGCAATTAAGAGAAGTCTTAGTATAAAGCTGCTAAATCCTGCTCAGCGAGGGGATCAAGCTGGTGCAAGGTGAACTTATGTAGCTACCAACAAGTTACACTAGCACTACACCTTACTAACGATCTCCACGGAAGTGCAAGTCTCGAGTAACTTCAGAACGCCCCCGGAACAGCCCTTGTGTCGCTCTGATGAGGTAGGTACTGTCCTTCCTTGGGAGGAGAGCACGGAACACTCTGCCTGCTGGGCTGGGCACACGGAGGAGAAGGGACCAGCCAACATTAGCACTTCACTTTCCAGCTGGAGCTTCCACCAGCCACGTCTGGTTCAGCACCGCGCGTTCCCTCCGGGCCTGAGCCCCGAGTGCTGCTCCTGATCAGACCCCTTCATCTCCTGGCCCTACAGCCGAGTCACTGTTGTGGATGCAGAACTGAGATGCTCTGTTAGTCTGACAGCAGCTGCTGCTCTTTCTCAGGTTAAATGATAGTGGGGGGAAAAAAAGGAGCTGCTGTCCCCCAGAGGGCTGCAAGTGGCACCTGCAGTGACATTAATGCTTTGCTACCACGGGAGGAATAAATTCCAAAGCAGTTTTGTCTTACTCCAAGTAAAGACTCAGTGAAGTCTTCATCATTTTTTAGCTCATTCCTTTCTCCCAGTGGGCCTTCACACACTAAGGCTGTAGTTTATTTGCAGTCTAAACCAGTTTGGCATCTCTTACTAAGGAAGAAACCTTGATGCACATCATCTCTCGTGGCAGCAGCAGCGCGGCTGTAGTCAGCCTGCTGAACACGAGGCTAAGAACACCAAACCAGACCAACCCTTGTGCTACCAGCTGGAAAGGGGTGGCAGGGACAGGCAGAATTGCTACTTGTTCCATCTTAAAGGCAACCAATCTCCACCCTACTCAGCTGATGATGGGCAGCAACATACCTGTGTTGCTAAGCTGCCTGCATGTGTTTCAGAATTGAGTAAAAAATTCAAGTACCAAAAGAAGTCATTAACTGTGAGGATGAGGGAACTGCTGTGTTCTCCTGTTTGAAGATCTCGGAGCGTGGCAGCCTGGCTGGCTCGCTGGAAATCGTGTCAGATGCCAAAGTTCAATTACTGCTGGGTGCCAGAAGGTTATTCCTGAATGTCAGTGACAGCAGATGCACAAGAAACAAGGAATTTAATACTCTGCTTGTCAGGAGCAGCAGTGGCTGCTGCTCTTCTAGACTGCTTCTGGCTGAGTTACCATGAACCATCAGGGTCTTGCTACAGCTGGACTTTCCCGTTGCTAGTTCCTATGGGACTTGTTAAACTGGCTCCTCTCTGCCTCCATGTTTAGAACTGAAGCATTTGGGTGTCACCCAGAGTGCAGAGAAGGAAGCTGAAACATTCAGATGCTTATTTCCTATGTGTCTGGTGCTTCAGCTGCTTAAGTTCTGGTGTAAGATCTCTAAAGGCTTAACTTGCTTCAAAACTCAAGCACAGGAAGGGCTAAACTATTATCTGAGCAAATAAAATGAGGGTATCATACATCAGCATCCTCTGCTCTGATCCTCTCTCTTTTTTCCTATAGTACCACTGGATCTGGACCAGCTCTTGCCATCAACCCTCCCCTCAAAAAAGCACCTTCCTATCTTGGGGAGAATTGGGTCATATTCTTAATGATTTCTATTAGCAGAGGGTGAGGGGGGGAACTCTTGATTTTCAGGCTACCTAATCCAAGAGAGGGAAGTCAGAAGTTCAGTACCTGGGGTGCTGCAATAGCAACAGGGCTTTAGCAATGCAAAGCATTTAGTTCATCAGTGCCTTGGTGAATCGATGCAGGCTTGAACCTAAGGCCACAAACTTACCCCAGAGCCAGGCAGATGACATCACTGAAGGCAAAGTTGTTCCCTGTGGGGATGACTCTTAGGAAGGCAGCACAGGGCTGAGTGATCTGTATGACAACTCAACTACTCAGTGTTGTATTATCAGGGAGTTGAACAAAGCATTTTTAGGGTTGTTTTCCCTATTTTTCTCTTTTTTTTCCATAGCAAGATGAGTCAAGAACATCTTCACAGTTTCTCCTGGCAAAGCACAGGGTAAAATAGTGCCAGTAGAGGCAGTTTCAGAGCTTGGATGCTTCAAATGCACTCTGAGGGGATTTGCAAGCATTGCTCAGCACGTGCTGGCTCAGCTCAGGCCCTGCAGAGCAAGGGTAGAGCTGAGGGAGCACATTCACCCCTGGGGATCAGGAGGGGAGGAAAGGAGGAATGCAGAGGTCCCAAATCAATGCCTCAAGCTCCCTGATAACCTTCAGTCACAGAAAGAGGTACAGGTGAGATGCAAAACACTTCAAGCCTTGCCCCAATGCCTGCTCTTTTCACTGCTGGTTGAATTCCTGAATGTAATGGATGGGGATAGCTCAGTAGCTGGTAATCATGTGAGCTGTGCCTGCCACAAAAGGGAATCCTCCTTGGATTTTGTGTAGCTTTTCTGCTGCAGGACTGAGTTACCTGAAGGTAGTAATGGATATGTACCCCTGTTACTAGTAGGAAAGACAAGCTGATGTAACTCACAACAATGTATGGACCAGTGGAGAGAAGTCTGAGGTTTAAAAACTACACAGGGTGAATTAAATCTTTTGCCATTTAAAGAGATTATTTGCAGCCAGCTGTTCTCCAAATGCAGTTTTGGGTGTGTACAGTAAATGCAAAGTCCTTGCCCCATGTAAAGCTTTAAGAGAAGTCCACAATTTGATACACAGGACATTCTAGTTCTTGTGAGAGAACCAGGAACTTCCTGCAGTTGTTCTGGCTAATTCAGTAACTTCTGGAGTAGGGATTGCAGAGCTACCCCTAGAATCAGAATGCCTAATGCTGGCATGACTCAATAATTCCCCATTGAATGAGTTGGGTACAAAAACCCCCCAGAGTTTATGTAGTAATCCCAATTCAGCACACACATTCCATGCTTCACAACTTCTGCTGCTGTGTAAGAGT
Organism: Chloroceryle aenea; assembly: GCA_013399075.1. Taxonomy (NCBI): domain Eukaryota; kingdom Metazoa; phylum Chordata; class Aves; order Coraciiformes; family Cerylidae; genus Chloroceryle; species Chloroceryle aenea. The sequence goes on from VWZY01001797.1 coordinate 9,748, forward strand.
CTTCCTAACAGCTGCACAGGGGAGTTCAGGTGGCTTTTAGGTCACTGCATGCCCAGGTCAGAAACAGCAGCAGTAAAACATCTACCACTACAAGCAGCTGTACCCAACTGTGCCTTTAGAATGCAAAGGATGCAGGAATCCAGAGGTCAGCAGGACCAGGCACACTGCAGGGTCAAGCTGCTCACTGCAGAAGAGACCTGCATACAGAGTGATGCAATCAAGACAGATTAAGTCACTAAACATTCAGATTAGGGGGAGGAGGAAAAAAACCAAACTAATCCTTCCAAGGATGTTGGCAGAGGTGACAATGCAGGGTTACAAAGAACTCTAAAGGCACATTTCAGGTAAGATGGTTCTGTTAGGACCAACTGCTTACACACGCAGGCACAAATCTTAATGGCTGCCTCCCCCCACCCCCCAATTAACAAAAACAAAAGAGAAGTGCATTTTCAGTACTATTAACACCATTCAGTTAATCTGTTCAGTCCAAATGTTTAGCAGGATTTTCCTTATGGTGATAGGGATTCTCTGCACTACTCCCATCCAAACCAAAACCCCAACAGGCAGGATTAGTAAAGGTTCAACTGTTGCACGAGTTAACATTTACTCATCAGAGCCTGCTGATCTCTTCTGTGCCCTCTTGTAGGGCAGCCTCCTTGGTGAAGCTTTATCTAGATTAAAAAAAAATAATAAATAGTTGTATCAATTGCTATAGTTACTTCAGATTAGATGTTATGTAACTGTGCCTTTTATTTTTTCTCCTCCCTCCCAGCCTGAAGCCAAGCTGCCTTTCTTTTGCAAGGCATCACCATGGGCAGGCCAGTTCCACCAGCCTGTTAAAGCTTTTTTTTAGGAGCAGCCTAAGCAGAAGGTAACAAAACATTCCTGTCCTGTAACATGCAGCTCCAGGGTGAGGGTTTCTCAGTTTGTCAGTTACTAAAATGCAAAAGCAAACCCCCCCCAAACCATCAAACCTCACCCCACCTCCTGCTGAAACTGCATGCTCTGCTCTTTGGAGAGGTTTTGTGCTCAACAATTAAACTTTCAGGGAGTTAATGCATTACTTTGACCAGGAATGGTTTGAGAATGTTGAGTGGTTTGGGGATAGATTGGCTGGAGAACATGTGATTGACCCTCCCCTGGATGGCTTTGTCCTGCAGGAAATGTTTCTCTGTTCATACAGATGGACAGCAGGAGGGGTTTGGTTGGGAAAAGCCACTCTTTCTCCAGGAAGCATCCACATTTGAGTATGAAGATGTCACTTTGTAGTCAGTTATCCCATAGGGGCAGCTGCCTGCCTTTAGCTGTCTGATCACTGGGTGCCAGAAGCATCATTCTGCTTAAGACTTTGCCAGGCTTTTAATTGTCCTTTACAGTGATGGCAGAACCTCAGTCAGAATATTGTAGAGAAGCTACAGCACTTTGTATGAGGTGCTGAAGTGGCTGACAAGTGTATTTGCTGACTTAAAAATCCTCTGGAAAGAGGATTTAGACCTTTGGGGTTTTTTTCTTGCTAGATTGAAGCCTTTCCAATTCCTCTGTCTAGATTCCATACTATCTTTCTTGGGTCTCACTGAAGACAGCATACAAGAAATCTTGTGTTCAGAGGTAAAACACAAGTCCCTAAATTTATGTAAGAAGGCTCAGTGATCTTAAAGGTCTTTTTCTACCTAAACAAATCTCTGATTCTATAATAAAAGTACAGTTAAAAAGGGTGTAAGAATCAAAAAAATGAAGCTGTCAACTCCTGGCACAGCTTCCTATCAGAGCCAAGGCCTCTAGCTCTTCTCCTCTGAGTCCAGCTCAGAGAACACACTTATTCCAGCACAACAGGAGTCTTGCAGTCAAGGCAGTTCCTGCAAAGGGTTTGGAAAGCCCTTCTCTTGTCTGGGGTGCACTTTAAGTGCAGCCATCTCACCTCACACCAGCTGGTGACAGTTCACTTGGGATAAAGACAACCTACTTAGGTCAATTGTGACTATTAAACCTACTCTACCCAGGTTTGAGGTTTGTTTCTCACTGAACCAAGACTGTTCAGTCCACCTCACTCGTGTAGCATCCACTCAACACTACACCAAGGTAGTGAGGAAGGTGAGAGGTGTATCTGTGTTTATCTAGATAAAGGTGTAGAGGAGACAAAAGCACTTCAGCAATATTCTACTGAAACTACATTGCTACAATGCAACCAGGAATAGTATATATAGGCATTTGTAATATGAAAACCTGAATTTAGATCTCCATGGAATGTGTTCATGTGGCTGCATGCATCTGTTCTGTAATTAACAGCTCATGCTACACCACCCATTGCTGCATGCAGGAAGCTCTACTTCTATTCACACCTAATTAGCACATGGACAACACAATTAAGCAGTTCCACTCTTTAGAGGACCAGTTTGCCTCACCTCTTCTACTCTGCACTGAAGCCACGGGAAAGCAAAACAGAAGAAACAGCAAGAGAAGTTAGAAACAGCCACAAAGAAATGGTCTAAAGAAGTCAGGTATTTAGATTCTTGTTGGTAGTTCAGGTAGCAAGTCCAACTTTGTCCTTCAGAAGTCCAAAATGACACTAATAGCAAATCTTAAACTTTGGTCTATAGGGAAACTTCCAAACACCTTTCAGAAATTTTGAGATGATAGATTTTTTTTTTGCATTCCCCACACCCCCCAATTTAACCCCCCTTTGTGATCCAGGGTTTGGTGGAGATTTTACACAGTTGAAAGAGTCTATAGAGCAAATTGCAGAGGTCACCGATAGTCACTTTGTATCAACCAGTGAAGTTCTATTCTGGACAAGAACAGGCTGCTAATGTCATAGTCTAATTAGTAATTTAGACAAATTTCTGTTCCCTAGAATATAAATTGGTATCAGCTACTTATTCCAGCCTGTTAAATTCAGTATGCTCTAGTTTGTGGAAGGCAGACTACTTACTTATTTGATTTAAAGTTTCCTGGGGAATCCAGCTCATATCAACATCATTCTGATTTGATGTTCCCATCTCTACTTTCTGTACAGGTCTTTTCCTCTGAAAAATCAACAAAGAAAAAAGAATTGTCTTGATATTTTTCTATTAAGTATTGTAAGAAGGAAAGATTTCCTGCATGCCTGGGCAAGTTCATTTCACCTGGTAGGAAAGATGGATGATGATTAATTAGACTTTGTGGTAACAGTTATGCAGTTATGCTTTCTCATAAGAGTATGATATTCTCCTACATCACCTTGCAAAGCAGATTTTAAAGCACAACAATCATCCTAAGTCTGCCCAAGGGAAACTAATTTCAAAAGTCTTGTGAGCCAGACCCACAAAGACATAATCTATGCACTGCATGTAAATTAGACTGATATTTTCAAAGGCTTTTACTTGCCAGGCTTGTAGTTGGTGCAGCCTTATCAATGGAATCCAGAAGGCCCTGATCAATATTATAACAAAGCATTGCTAAGAATTCAATAAAGGACTAGACAGCTTCCCCCCCTCAAAGCCTGACCTACATGAAACTAAGACAGAAATAGAGAGCATGGCAAAAGTCTACCCAGTAAGGATTGAGTTGGCAGCTGCACACACCCAGCAATTGAAAGGCATCAACGTTTCCAGTCCAACCACCTCAGTGTGGTGCCAAAGAGCATTAGGTAAGGCATCTAAATGTCTCCAGTTGCAGGTATCTGTTTCAAACTCTCTAGTTTTCGATAAATAAATAAATAAAATCTCTTAAGGTCTTAGTTCTAAAAGTCAATCTCCTGAAGTTCTACCTGCACCAGAAGCAATTACTGAACTGCTGTCTTTTTGTACCAGGAAGATCCTGGGTTAACAAGTTTGCAGACAAAATACATTACTCACCTTCCTAGATTCTAGTAACTGATGTAGGCCAACAATGACAAGCAGACCAAGTCCAGCAAGGAACAGGTACATGAAGATTCTTGAAAAACAAAACAAAACAGTTTAAGAAACCATTAACTAAAAAACTTAAAAGGTTTTAAGAGTGTTTACAAAGAGGCATAGGAATGAAACCTACTTTTGGCCACTTGATTTTCTCAAGGGTTTTTGTAGGGGGTGGGGATCAAAACCAATGAATCTAAACCTGAAGTGCTAAAATATTAATTATTCTGACTTCCATTTCAGAGTCTTTAGGCTGGCTTTTTCTAAAGGGGCTCTTGCTCAGGGGGCAATTTATCTGTGGCAGAAGAATTCAAATGCTCAGCATTGTCTACAGTTATTTCTGAAGATCTTTGGGTTTGTTTTAACTGCCATGAGTTCCACTCCCGTGTTAAAATACTTAGTTTAGAATATTTAAATGAATACTTAAAAGTACTTGAGACAGAAAAAAACCCTCATCTTTAACTCCTAGTAGCAAAACAAAAGCATAACAGCTTTGAACTGCTGTGTAGCTGTGCAAATCAGGTCCTACTCCAGGCTGGAGCCCTCTGATCCAAAAGAGATGTGCAAACTGCTCCTTGACATGGTACCAATCCTAAAGATCCCTGTTTTCATTCTTGTTAGCTCCACTATACCAACTAAACCCAGCCCTCCAGCCTCCTTACGTTTCTCCATCCAGCCCATCTTCTTTCTCAATAATTGTAACAGTTTGATTGAAGACAGCATCCTGGAACACGTTGCCCTAGGACAAAGTTTCCACATAACATTTTAAACTCATTTCTTCAACACGTGTATGTGTTTTTCTCTCTCATTGGAAAAAGCACCAACCAAAACCAACCTCTAAAAAGCAGTAACTCCTGCCTCAGAAGTTTAGAAGCAGTGCAAGTGTAACTTGATGTATAAAAGCATAAACTTCTTGGTGCAAGTGCAAAGAAGAGTCTTGATATTAGCAAGGAAGTCCCAAGATGTTATTTGCTGTAACATGAGGCATTAACATACGAAGGGCTCTTATTGGAGCAATGAAAACACAAAGGTACAAAAGCTTGTTAAACTTTGACCTGTGTTAAGAGAAAGAAAAGAGTCCCCCATTTGAATTCTCACTTATACTTTTGGATAGACTTCTCCTGGATTGCAACTACTGCTCAGTTCTTTGCTCCAAGGCAAGTTTGCAGGTGGGAGTCAGGCTGATCATGCAGCTTGTTAGCAAAGCCCGGTGAAATTTAAGTTACCTGAAAGAAAGCTTTAATTTTGGGTTGGTTTTTTTTGAGTGCAGCCCATTATTACACAGCTCTAAGGCTTTCTAGGTGATCCACCTTCAAACCTAACAAATGGAGAAGTAAATGTACTTGGGGGCTATTGTGAAGCACAGCCACTTACTGTGTGCTGCTTTATCTGGCTGGCTTAAAACCCACAAAGCTGTTCACTGTCTGGAGGCAGCAACCTGACTCAGCAGTTCCTTCCTGACACCTCCACATGGAGATGGAAGCAAAGGACAACCTCAGGCTTACATTTACATCCCTGTAGTTGAGGTTGATGACGAGGCCGAAAGGCCGGCCGCCCATGGGCTCGGCGGGGATGAAGGAGTACTCGAAGGTGGCTTGTCTCTGCGGTGGAACAACTGTGTTCAGAGGGAGGGCAGTGAAGTTCTGGATGTAAAACTGGTAGTCCTGAGGATACCGGAAGGAAGCGTCGAGAGACTCGACAATGAAATCCTCTGTGCCCTTGTTGGTGAAGCCCACGAGGAATTTTACAATGTTGTTTGCTGGAAAGTCTGGAAACACAAAAGGATTTGACAGTTAGAAACTTCCTGCCCTGTTTCTAAACAGTGTCCAGAAGAGATTCTCTTACTGCAGAGCTGCACTGGTTATGCAAACACCAACACGGGCTGAGCCACGTGAAGGAAGATGGCAGATTAGCACGGGACACTTACCTTCACCTTTCACAAACAGGATGGTTGTATCAGCACTAGGTGAGGCTTTAGGTTCTCCTGACAAGTCTTCTTCCTCTTTTTCTTCTGTCTAAGACAAGAGACTTGGGTTAAAAAATCCTGTAATGAACAGCGAAGCAAAACCTGCACTCCTTCCACCAGAATCCCCTCTGTCAGGGCCAGCCCCACTGTCAGTCCCTGCTGCTGAGGGATTAGCACCTGGGCTGTTCTCCCTCTGGAATCACTTGGAGCATTTCCAGCATTTATCCTTCTGCTGCTTGTGGTACTGGACACAGTGCCTGATCTCAGCATAGCTAAATGCTGTCCAAAGGTTTAGAATCAGACAGCAACAGGAAGGTCTCTGCTTGAGGGTGGAAGGGAAATAACAGAACTTAAGACATTAAATGTTCATTTTCTCAGCTATTTCTGGTTAGAAAACCAGAGCGTTTCTGGAATTACAGGAGGCAACTGAGAGTTACTTTCACTAGGGAGGGAGTGCTTATGGAAGCTTTCTATTTATTTGTAATTAATTATTTATGCCTAGGAGCAGTGAGACTGCTGGAACTCAGTGAGCACGTGGACTCACTTGTTCAAGCTCACCTTTGTCATGATTCACTTTTGAACGTGGCAACCACGAGCAACAAGGGCTAATTCCCTACACGGGGACAACGGGATCGCCACCTCCCAAGCGAATGGCAAACGAGGCTGAGCCCGTTTTGAACTGTCTCAGCTAACTGCTTGTGATTTAGTTAGGTTATTTTGATTTCCTTTCCTCACCCTGAAGCAGAGGGTAGCCCCCTGGATTGGTTGTACGTGGACTGTGATGGGGGGCAGCCCAGAAACAGCTGAGCAGCCAGCGTCTCAATGTCAAGAACGCTGTGCAAAAACTGGGTCTTCTACTCCAGAGAGAAAAGAAACTGCCTAAGAAGGGTGATGGTTCACGTTAGGCTTAAATGCACTTATTGCAATAAATAGTCAGGAGACTAGTTCTTAAAGCAAATTCCATCCAGCAGGTTATTAAATACGATTATGCCTTCTCCTCCCAATACAAAAATACTCTCCCCAGTGTCCTTCTCAGTTTACTGAGATGCAGCTTAAGCTGGAAAAGAACTGGAAGGGGCTCCTCTGAGAATCTGCTTCTCATTCGGTGTACAATTACCAAGTCTGTTGGCTCATCTTCTTCAACTTCAGCTTCATCATCTTCATCTTCAACTACTGTATCTTCCACAGCTTCCTCATCTTCTGTAGCATCTTGAGCTGCAACCAACAAACCTGAACCTAAAAAGGAGAGACCCAACCAAAATGCAAACATATGAAAGCCTTTTTAACCTCCAATCAACAGAAGATTGGCACTGTAGGACAATTTTCAAACTAATGCTTGATGAATTTAACTTTCTGAACCTCTCATTCATGTGCCAGTAGCTCAAAGTAAGTTCAAGACCAAAAAGAAACTTTGCTATTGCCAGGAATTTTGTGAGTAGAGGTTTTTTTTGAACTAAAAAGTTCAATAAATTATTAACACCTCCTTTTCACCTGCTGGCATCCCTTTCACAGGCAGTAAGGTTACTTTTCCACTTATTTTCATTCAAGTTTTAAACCACAAAAGGTCCTTTATAATACTACCTCTGATGTCATACACTATACATCACTTATAGATCACACACCACTAAATCCATGGATCTATTCAGACAAGAGACCTGACCTAGAGCAAGTGCAGCAGGTAATTCAGTGCCTCTTTATTTTATGGAGCCCAGTTCCATGCCTTCAAACCCTGGGCAGATAGGATTGATACAAACAGTGCCCACGGGACAAAGTTCTGCCCGTTTGAAGTTCAGAGCACGTGCAGAATAGGCTGAGATTTTTTAAACATTAATATATATATTTTTTTAAAAAAACTTATTATTTTCCAAAAATAGAAGAGTAAAAATGAATGGATGATTGATTTACATCAGCCTGAAAAAGATCTGGAAGAGTAAAAATGGATGATTGATTTTACACAAGCCTGAAATAAAAGATCTAATTGCCATGAGTACACACTTAAAATAAATATCTTAAAACTCCCACAGGGAATAAAAATCCTTGAGCAGAACAAATAGATCCAGAGACCTCGGGATTGTCAGTCCCAGACAGAAAAAAAAATCAGATGCAACCTCTCAAGTGTCTTTAGAATGAACACTGAGAGGCTTCTGCTCAACCACGTGCGACACTTAAAGTCACTGTTGGTCTCAGCTTAAGTCTACAGATAAAGATGATTTTCTTTTTTTTAATTAAAACCTTTATATCTGAGCAGGTTACGGGCATTTTATAGGCACTTTTCCCAAGGAACTGCACCAGCACGTTCTCTTAGACCTCTCATTCTCCTTCGCAGCGGCTGTCAGAAGGGCTGATGATGTGGCAATAGTGGGCTAGGGGAGCTGTGGGAAGGGACTAACAACCCACGGGGAGCACGGGGCGAGGTGGCTGCGCTTCTGCCTTGCTAGATTTAGTAGCAGGGAGACGATTCCCTTATCGTGTATCAGATAAGGCTGCAGCATAGAGAGATTAGCGAAGGGCACTCGGGGGGGTTGAAG
>VWZY01001797.1:19120-47062 GCA_013399075.1 Chloroceryle aenea
TCTGCAGCGGTGCCTCCGTCCGGCCCTGCCCGCTCCTCTGCTTCCCGGCGGGGATTTGCGGCCGTGTCACCCCGGCTGTCGCCGCTCCCGGGATATATCGCGATTCCCAGGCCGACCCCTTCCCCTCCGCCTTTCCTAGCCCCTTCCTGACGTCAGCCTCTCCTAGCCAATCCCAGCGGTGGATTATGAAAAGTAGGCGGGGCCGGAAGCGGCTCCCACCAACCTCACATGGTCGTGCTCGTTTTCGAAGGATTTTTGTCCCTCTGCCGGAGCCGTAGCCTGCTTCCCGCGGCCCGGCCGCCGCCATGGATTACCGGGGGGTGGCGGTGAGCCAGCCCGTGCCCGGCCAGTTCGACGATGCGGAGTCTTCCGACGGGTAGGAGGCGGTGAGGGGCTGCTCTGGGGTCTTTCTGCGTCGGCCGGGTGGGGAGAGGCTGTGCGCGGCCTACGGCTTTCTAACGCCGGGGCTTCTGCCCGGTTTAACGGGCGGGCCCCCTTGCGCAGCGCGGTGGGTGAGGCCGTTCCCCCGTGGGGTTAGTTGACTGTCGCGGACCACGTGAGAACAGCGGGTTGCTGAGCAGGACTGGAGTCGGTGGGGAGTTAAAGCGCCTGTTGTGCTGGACTGAACCGAGAGCTTTCCCTGTTCAGCGGGTGGGAGTAGGGAATGGTCTCGTGTTGCGGCTTCGAGCCATTCTCTTCCCAGTTTAGTTAAATAACAAATGCTGGCCGAGGATCTGCTTTGGGATTCTGGCAGAAAAACGGGATGTAATACAGGTGTGAGTAATACAAAAAGGCTTCATTTCTCTCACAAATAACTTGTTAGGCTTATCTTTTCCTTCTCGTGGAGGTTGTGCCCTTAGTTACCAGCACACTGACTGGTAACACCGGTGATATTTTTGCCTGGTACCCCGTCAGGTGGAAGTCTGCTCTGGCAACGACAGAGTGGTTGGTCTGTGGTGAAGGAGCCAGCTGGTCTGATCTCGTGTCTTTATCTAATGGGAGCCAGCGAGCCCAAACGTGTAACTGCAGGAGTTGGAAGGCAGCACTCAGGTGGTGAAGAAGATCACTTAAATGTAGTCCATTAAAAGTAGTAACATCCTCATTATGTGCTTACTCAAAGACAGGTGAAAAGTCTCAGAGAGCTGACCGTGTGAAATCGTTTGTTGGGATAAATGTATCAAGGTTTTGATGTCTGTAACATCTGTAGTGACATAAACATCTTGTTTGCTTAAAGAGAATTTGTACAAGACACCGATACAGCCAAAGGTGAGGTCACTGAGACCTGCCAGTTGTGCATGTGCAAAGAGGTCAGTGCTGAGGAAGGAGATGGTGATGATGATGACAATGATGATGAAGAGGAGGATGAAGACTGGGACTGGGATGATGAGATGGGAAGGCTCACGAAGCGCCACGGTGCTGCTGGTGGATGCAATACACAGGGACGTTGGAGGCTAGTTTGTGAGCAGCAGATGGGGCTCACCCAAAAGCTTTGTTCTTGTTACCATTGTGATGAGGACATAGGACAAGGGGATCCTTTTATTTGAGAGAACCCCCTTCCTTTAGGCCTGCTCCTCTGCCCTGCCACCCGTGTGTGTACACTGTAGCCAGAGCTCCCTGTGATTTCCCCGTCCCAAACCCCACCTCTGGATTCTTTGCCATCACCGTTTTCCCTCTGTTCTTTTCCCTTTTCAACATTTCTTTTTTTGCCCACCCCCACCCCTACTGAGCTTCCTTCCAGGCTCTGTTTTGGACACCTGGTGAGGGAGGCAGAAGGAAGCGTAGGCAGTGGAGGCAGCTCTAGGAGTGGATTCATTTGGAGCAGATGCTGTTGGCAGAGAAACCCTGCTGTGCAGAATACAAAACACCTGATGTGAGAACTGGCAGCATTCCTACCCTCGACTGAGGCCCTGGAGGCTCAAAACCTCTTTTTTTTCTTTTCTTATTGATACCAACAGAACAGTAGAGACAAATTTGAGTGGTGCTGGTCATGGCAGATTATGTGTGACTGGCAGCACTTGTCCTGGGTGGTGTACTCTTGCTTTTAGTTAGATGTTTATGCTGCCTCGTGTTGGGCAGATGATACCTTGGTGTTCAGTATTAATTGTGTTTGGAGAAGACTATTATGGAATGTTAAGGGCTGGAAGGGACCTTGAAAGATCAAGGCTACCTGTAAGAAAAGATAAAGTCTTGCAAAGTTTCCTCTGTTTGTGACCTTCCTTTTTTTTTTTTTCTTGTTTCAATCTGTTATTTCCTTTCCTTTAACAAATGTTACTGTGAGAGACCTGCAGCAAAACTCCCAGACTAAGAACAAGTCTGAGCTGGGGCACTTACTGCAATTTTAACTGCTGTCTCCACTTGTATTTTTTTCTTGAATTAAGTAAAATCTGCTGTGTAAACCATATACCTTTCCTCACCCTTTCTGGTTTTCTTTTTGTAGGCACTTGATCTGCCTTTCCCAATGATATTATCTGCATTTCAAAGGGCTGTTTAGAGAAGGCAACTTACATTAACAAATCCTTTGTTTCAGGCAAATAGACAGACCCCTAATTCAGCAAAAATGTCTACCCCTACAGACAAGGCTCTGAGGAAATTTGAACATAAAATAAATTTAGGTGAGTATCATTTTATTGTCTCTGTGAAAACAGATACCACTCTGATATTCTCAGAACTAATTCTGCTTACTTTAAGCCAAACCTCACTGGAATAAGGGAGTTAACAGTTGCTAGACAGATTAAAAAGCAGCTTTTCTGTACTTAAAGTTGCCTTTAAATCTCCATTACCCAGCTGCCATACCCCTTTGGCTCCCCCTTCAGAGCCATGAGGCTGTTTCATGAGCTTTTTTTTTCCTTCTGGACTTCAGACCCTGTAAAGTATTATTTCTCCAGATTCTCTATGGAGCAAATTGTTTGGCAGGAGCAGGCTGTTAACTCTGCTACCCCAGCTCAAGGTGACTGCAGTCCCCTGTAGTATTAGGGCTGTGCATTATAGAGCAGCCCTCTCATGGGTAGAGGCTCTGTGACAAGTGAAGAGGCTGCTCTTCCAAATGTAGGAAACTTCTTTGGGTTTGTTCTGAGGTAGATTTGGTTTGTGCCTGTGTGGTGGTGTGGTATTTTGTGTTTTTTTTTCTCATTTCTTTTCATGTGTTTTTCAGATAAGCTAAATTTTGATGACTCTGTTATAAACAGAGTCACAGAGAAGTCCAGGCAGAAGGAAGCAGACATGTGAGTATTACTCAGGATTCCATTTTCATTGAAAGCATTTGGTGGGTGTCTTCATGAACTGAAAGCTTTACTTCTTGAGGCTGTTGCCTCATTTTTGGCACAGAATGTCATGATTTACTCTGTCAAAGTACTGAGTCCTGAGACTGTACCATTTTTATCTTCACTTCTGCCAGGTACCGAGTCAAAGACAAGTCAGACAGAGCAACAGTAGAACAGGTAAGTCCTTAACTAATCAAATTTCTCTTTTGACCAGCAGAAATATTGTGGAATTTTGGAATCAGTAAAATGTAGGAGCAGAGTTTTCCTTTGGTTTTCTCTTTTTCTTGTTATCCCAAAGAGACTTTCTTTGTTTCCTTCTGGAACAAAGGTAGGAATTGCTTCTGTAAACATTCTGGAGCTCATTTTTTTCACTTAGCACTGTGATGTGATCATATAAGCAATGCAGAGTTCTGAGCAGTTGCTGTTTGGGTCATCACTGGATCCTTAAGAACAGTCTGATGCTGGGGATCCTCTACTCTGATGCTGGTCTGTATTACTGGCTTTTTAGCCTTGTTAAAAGCAGTAACTGTACTCAATTTTCTGTGCTCAATTTGAGGTGTTGGATCCAAGAACCCGAATGATTCTCTTCAAGATGCTGACTAGAGGGATCATATCAGAAATCAATGGCTGCATCAGCACAGGGAAGGAAGTAAGTTTTATCACAAATGACCCAATAGTCTTTTCCTTAGCAAGCTAAGTGGAAGCTTTTGGTGTTTAGAAGATGTATTAAAATACTTGGGTTTGGAACTACAGGATTTCCAAGTGGTTTTTTAATGTTGCTTGATTGGTACAAAGTTATCTCAGATTTCTCAGAGTACTTAAAAGTTGTCTTAAATTTGTGGCCCTTGTTAACTGTACATTACAACTGCAATTCTTGGGAAGGATCTGTGTGCCCACAATATTAAACAGTGCCTGGAAAAAATCTTCCAAACCCAGCTAATTCTTTCTTCATGAGACTCCTGCTTGCAGCTCAGCCCAGCTCCATGTGCAAGCAGATGTGGGGCTGTCTAATCAGTGTAACAAACTCTGCTTAAAATGATGTTAAACCTTCCTTGGCTTTACAAAGCTAGTGTGTTTGTGTGCTGTTATCTGCAATATTACTTAATGCTAATTAAAAGCAGACCACAAATTTCCAAGTAAATGAATAAATCAAGAGCAGAATGCCTACTCCCTGGGCTGATCTGCCAGGTGGGGGCTGTGCTGAGCTCACACCTTTTTATCAGACCTTTTCTAGGCTTCAGAAAGGGTTATGTTGGTTTAAAGAGTTTATTATTATTTTTTTTCCCCTTTTATAATCTGATAGGCTAATGTATATCATGCCAGTACTGCAGATGGGGAGAACAGAGCAATAAAAATCTACAAAACCTCTATTCTGATGTTTAAAGACCGTGATAAGTATGTGAGTGGTGAATTCAGGTGAGTCTGCCTTCTGTCTTGTTTCAGTGGGGAGGAGGGGTTGTGTGCAGGGCATTTAACATCACCAGTCTTAACACTGCCCTGAGAGTCCCCGTTGTCTTTTCCTTCTTTCTTTAAAGACAGAAGAGCGGATATTGCAAAGGCAACCCAAGAAAAATGGTGAAGACCTGGGCAGAGAAAGAAATGAGGAATTTAATAAGGTGATTGTTCCAGTTTTTATGTCAGCAGGCCAAGGTAACTAGCATGTAAGTTTATAGGAGGTACTCTTCTGGTGCTAGACTGGCTATTGCTGCCTCACTGGAGTGTTTGAGGAAAGAGTCTTGAGCTTTCCTGGGGGAGAGGAAAGAAAGGGCAGGGAGGAATAAAGGGATTCTTTTGCTTCTCATGCTCTAAGCTCTGCAGTGTCTGAACTCTCCATCTGACTGAAAAGCAAGGAAAAGGTAGAACTAGCTGCTGCTGACAACCAGCACAGCCTGATCTAGATATAGGTTAGTCTCAGATTAACCTCCACTGGGGAGAGATTTCTCATCTCATGTGGGGATGCTGCGAGATGGGTCAGAGCCCAGAAGAGTTGTGGCCTTTTGTATTCATTCCTAGCTGTTCCTCACAAGTGAGAGTGTCCCAAGTAGAGGAGCTGTTGTTGTATGTCGTGTCTGAAGCAGCAGAGCCCCTACAGGGGCTAGTGCAAGGCAACTAGTGTGGTTTGGGTTTATTTTTGTGTCTCTGTTCCTGTTTACAGGTTGAATACTGCCCAGATACCTTGCCCAGAGCCAATTATGTTAAGAAGTCATGTGCTCATCATGGGCTTTATTGGGAAAGGTGATAGGTAAGTATCCTTAGAAAATAAAATACATTTTTTAGCAGCTTCCCACAAAGGTTTATTAAAACCAAAATGGAAATGGAGCTCTAGTATCTTTTTTTCTAGTACCTTTGCTAGCAGTCTTTACTGGTGTCTGAACTGGACCAAGTTCTCCAGATGTGGCCTTGATAGGGCAGGAGAAGGAGGAGAACCTCCCTCGACCTGCCAGCCACACTTTTCTTCGTGTAGTACAGATGAAGAAGGGAAAAAAGTATTCCCTTCTTGTTTGTGTTGTTCTTTCAAGGCCTGCTCCTCTGCTGAAGAACGCTCAGTTATCCGATTCCAAAGTCCGTGAGCTGTACCTGCAGATCATCCAGTACATGAGAAGAATGTACCAAGATGCCAGACTTGTCCACGCAGATCTGAGTGAATTTAACATGCTGTAAGCTTTTAAACTTTGCTTGAAATTGTGGCCTCTGAAATACCTGCCTTGGCAACCTCTGGGAGAGTGCTCATCCACCTTTAGGGAAGGGTGGGGTCCCTTACGTGACTGTTTTGTAACTTTTGTAATTAATTGTGGAGTTTTAAGCCATACCTGAGCTTTCTCTGTTTGAAAGCTGTTGGTGCAGCTCTGTGTGTGTCTGCAGGTACCACAGTGGGGCCGTGTACATCATCGACGTGTCGCAGGCCGTGGAGCACGACCACCCGCACGCGCTGGAGTTCCTGCGCAAGGATTGTGCCAACGTTAACGGTGAGCAGGCTGCACTTCACCTCTTCCTCTGACAGCTGGTTTACTTGGGATCTGTGTTCTCTTGGGTGGCATTGACTGGAGAAGCTGTCAGACATCTGTTAAAATAGAATCGTAGGCTGGTTTTGGTTGGAAGGGACCTTNCCACACTCTTCTTCGTGTACTACAGATGAAGAAGGGAAAAAAGTATTCCCTTCTTGTTTGTGTTGTTCTTTCAAGGCCTGCTCCTCTGCTGAAGAACGCTCAGTTATCCGATTCCAAAGTCCGTGAGCTGTACCTGCAGATCATCCAGTACATGAGAAGAATGTACCAAGATGCCAGACTTGTCCACGCAGATCTGAGTGAATTTAACATGCTGTAAGCTTTTAAACTTTGCTTGAAATTGTGGCCTCTGAAATACCTGCCTTGGCAACCTCTGGGAGAGTGCTCATCCACCTTTAGGGAAGGGTGGGGTCCCTTACGTGACTGTTTTGTAACTTTTGTAATTAATTGTGGAGTTTTAAGCCATACCTGAGCTTTCTCTGTTTGAAAGCTGTTGGTGCAGCTCTGTGTGTGTCTGCAGGTACCACAGTGGGGCCGTGTACATCATCGACGTGTCGCAGGCCGTGGAGCACGACCACCCGCACGCGCTGGAGTTCCTGCGCAAGGATTGTGCCAACGTTAACGGTGAGCAGGCTGCACTTCACCTCTTCCTCTGACAGCTGGTTTACTTGGGATCTGTGTTCTCTTGGGTGGCATTGACTGGAGAAGCTGTCAGACATCTGTTAAAATAGAATCGTAGGCTGGTTTTGGTTGGAAGGGACCTTTAAAGCTCATCCAGTGCAACTGCCTTCACCCTTCCTTCATCCCCAGCCTGTCCTGCTGCTGGGACTGCCCCATCCAAGTGCAGGTCCTTGCTCTTGGCCTTGTTGAACCTCAGGAGGTTCACATGGGCCCACTTCTTTAGCTTATCCAAGTCCCTCTGGATGACACCCCCAGCAGCAGCAAAGTGCNTGACAGCTGGTTTACCTGGGATCTGTGTTCTCTCAGGTGGCATTGACTGGAGAAGATGTCAGACATCTGTTAAAATAGAATCGTAGGCTGGTTTTGGTTGGAAGGGACCTTTAAAGCTCATCCAGTGCAACTGCCTTCACCCTTCCTTCATCCCCAGCCTGTCCTGCTGCTGGGACTGCCCCATCCAAGTGCAGGTCCTTGCTCTTGGCCTTGTTGAACCTCAGGAGGTTCACATGGGCCCACTTCTTTAGCTTATCCAAGTCCCTCTGGATGACACCCCCAGCAGCAGCAAAGTGCTGGGGTGGGCAACAGCTTCTGCCTGGCTTCCTTGTTGTCCTTTAACCCTGCCATTGTGGTGCTGTTGGATCATGAGGAGTGGATGCTGCCCTTTCTTCCGAGGCAAACATTGTGGTCTCTGTTCCATATTACTGGGAATACATTTTTCCCTGCAGTCTTTGCAGATACTACACCTGTCTTAAATTGTTTGCTTCGTAGCCCCTGCTCCATTAAATCTGGCCCCTGCTGAAGGGGGTTTGGGTTTCATATTTATCCAGTTACTCTCCTTTCAGTATTGGTTGCATCTGGAAGATGAGCAGTTTTATTTCAGCTCACTAAGAGTTACCTGATAACTACACCCAGTATGATGCAAGACACGCTGCCGAGACTTTCCCAAGTCACCAGCATCATCAATTTGCTGCAACTGTCACTTAAGCATCATGGTAACGTGTTACATGCAGTAACCTAACAGGCTTTTGTCTCTGCCCTTGTTTCCTGGTAGACTTTTTCCAGAAGCACAACGTTGCAGTGATGACTGTGAGGGAGCTGTTTGAGTTTATTACTGATCCTTCTATCACAAGTGAGAACATTGATGATTATCTGTCTAAGGTGAGACCTCACGGCCTGCTTGCTCACATGGAAAGACTTGAATGATAAAATCAGATCTAGTTGAAGCTCCTTTGTTTCATTTACTCTACGTCCTGCTGTTGAAGGAAGCTGGCACATGACATGATGTGCACCAAAACCACACCTGCCACCCTCAGACTGGAGATTTGATGCCTTGTTCCCAGTCCAGGCCACGCGAGTGTGTTCCAAACACCAGTACAGCTTGGAGGTTTCCAGATGATGTGTGCTCTCTGTCATACTGGAGGTTGAATGAGCTGTGCTGTGTGGTTCCCCTCACTTGTGCTCCTCTGGCTTCCTCAGTGTGCACAAGAAGAGCCAAGTTCCAGGCCTGAGCACTGCTCACCACGATCTCACACTCTTACATCCTGTAGTCACGCTGGGCGGGCCCGAAGTTGTTCTGGAAGGAGCAGGGAATGTGTTTTCCTGCTTTTAAAAAGCAGATGAGCAGTGACAAGTGTGCTTTGCAGAACTGTTGGGTACCATTAGGTGTCACTGGAGGCATTGCTGGAGGGACTGCTGGAGTATTGGAGAGCAGTAGTGTGGAGCACGGGGAGAAACGCAGATGGGAATTGTTAGTTGGATGAAGTGATGTGATTCTAACCAGTGATAACTTTGTATTGTTTCATATTTCTTTAGGCAATGGAAATAGCATCAAAAAGAACAGAGGAGGAAAGATCCAGTCAAGATAAAGTAGATGAGGAAGTAAGTGAGGATTTCTGTTCCTGCTATGAGCTGAGTATTAACCTTGGCTCTTCTAAACAATGGAGAACGTTCTGGTTTACTTGGCAAAGCAAGTACTGTTGATAGGAAGACAAAGGTGCTGTGAATGAGTTGAGATGTGAAGTATTAGGGATGCCTGAAGTATTAAGGGATGCCATGTGTCAAAATGGTCATGGTAAGGTGTTAGAAGGTGAATACTCCACTTCCCAGCCCAGTATGTTTGCTTGTAGCAGAGCAGTTTTGATATAAGGGTGCATTTTAACTGTTGCCTCCTGAAGGCTTTGTAAACATCACAATAAAACAGAGAAAACCCTTCAAATGCAGAACTTTAGGACTCTGGGTAAGAGGAACTTTGAAGGATTGGAGACATTTCTAAGTGACCTGGTAATAATCACCCTGTGGAGCGAGCCTGGTTAGTTCTGATCTATCAATCACATGTCAGTTGCATGTTAAGTCTGCTCCTGAAAAAACCAAACTACAAAATCCTTCATGATTCTCTATGGATGTGTAATTAGGAAGGAAGAACAGGATGAAGCTCTGTGTAAATGAGCAGGTCTGTTTCCCTTTGCTCTCCTAGGTGTTTAAGAAGGCCTACATACCCCGGACTCTGACCGAAGTGAAAAACTACGAGAGAGACGTGGATATAATGATGAAGCTGAAAGAGGAGGACATGGCATTGAATGTTCAGCAGGATAATGTACGTAGAAATTCTGAGGCACTGCAAAAAGAGGAGGAGGGAATAGGAATTATTCATACTGGAAATTGATGGCAACACGCACCACCAGAAGCCTTGTTACCAAGGTGTGGAGTGCTGGATGGAGTGTAATACTTGAACACTGCCTGGCTGGCACTAATGCAACCATTGTGGGGCTTCTCTTGCTTGGTTTTGATGGTTTTTAGATGGTTTTCTCTGGATGTGAAGAATTAAGACTCCTATCTTGATAACATCACTTTCTTTCTCCCTGGGCATAGATTCTTTACCAGACTGTGACAGGACTGAAGAAAGATTTGTCTGGTGTTCAGAAGGTGAGAGGATCTTTTTAAATCCTTCACTTTTGCTGCTTTCAGAAGTGCTCTTGCAGCTGACCCTGTGCAAGGAGCCTCTTGGCTGCAGAGGATCCAGGATGGGGCTGACAGGACAGCACGCTGCACGTGTCACTTCCCTGTGCCCAATTTGATGCTGGGTGGCTTGAGGGTGACCTGATAATCCTCCTGCTGGCTGTGACCTCCACAGCTAAGGAGGAGAGAAGATGTTTTTCCAATTATGGCCAATGTAATTGATTTAAATAGTAGCACAACTACAAGTTTGAACGTGTTCTGGGTGGCTTTGCTGTAATTATTGTGTCAACAACCCTGCAGTAAGAGGCATAAGCTATTTATGCCTTGCTGTATTTGAAGTACCTGACAGTGAGGCTTCTGCAAAGTAAGTTGGATAAGATGTTGGGTGCAGATCAGTCTGTAGGAATATAATTCCAGGCAGAAGCCTCAGGCAGATTCCCCTTCCTCCCTTTGTGTTACCAAGCAGTGGTGGAGACTCTGTTTCAAATGGAAATATAAATGTGGATGGGACCAGTATGTGGCACAGTCTCCAGGCTGCTTTAAGTGACTTTTCCAGTGTGGATATTTGTGTTTGGAGTAAAATACGGCGTCCCCAAGGTAGGCTTGGGTACGATCCAGGGAGAATTAAAAATTGGCTTCCACTTACGTGAGCAAATTGCTGCTTAACTTAGGAAAATGAATTGGAGAGCACCCATAGAGCTGTGCTGTGAGCCCTGACCTAAAAGCTGCTGTGTTGTGCATTCTAGATTCTTTGTTTTCACTTTGGAACTAAGAACAAGAAGAACTAAATCTATTTTTCATGATTTCTCTGGAGGCTCAGTGATGGTGGTAGTAAAGGTGATGGCACGAGCTTGCTGCTTTGCAGCAAATAGTTACTTGTCTCTGTGTGTATCACAGCTTGGCTGCTTTGGTTTGCCTTGATACAATTCTCTCTTAATCTGCAGATTCCTGCACTTCTGGAAAAGAAGGCTGACGAGTCTGACACGGACTCTGACGATGGTGATGCTGATGGCAGCTCAGAGGACTCTGATTCTGGCTGTAAAGGATCCATCCATCCCAAAGATAAACCTGCTGAAGTTAGTGTGGACAAAAAGGTCAGCTGGCTGGGAATTGTTTCCTTTCCCCACCTCTGCCTACGTGACAGGAAAATCCAAACTCAGTTCTGAGTGGTTCTTGCTACTTGTTGTCTGACACGAGCTACAGACTTCTCCTGGTATAGAGAGTGAGAGAAAGGGAATTTCTCTCTGGATGCTTTAGTGCTGGTAGGCTTATGTGGAGGAATATTTAACATCTTTCTGGAGCCTGGGCAAGCCTAGCAGAGAGATCCCTGCAGGGAACTCTAAAGCAGAATTGAGCAAGGCCTGGGAAGCTCTTCAGTGCCTCTGGCTGCTCTTCCAGGCTTTGCTGTGATCGTGGTCCCTGCTTAACCTCCAGGAACTGAGACCACTTAATAGAGTGGAGGCATGGGGAGGATTTTTTTTCCCCACTGTGGATTTTGCAGTAGCATCAATGCAGCTTGGCTGGCTTTGCTGTGGGCAGGAGGTGTAACACAGCCATGCAAAGGGATTATAGCTGGGGGTTGATTTTTAAGGTTGTTTTCTTTGTGTGAACAGGATGAGCTTTCTGGTACCCTCTGCATTCACTTGCAGGCTGAACAACTGATGAGCAGCAATCACTTCCCCCCCTTTATGCTGACTCTGCATTTCCCAGTTGAGTGTAGTCAGCAAGTGGCACAAATGACAGTGTCCTGAAGTAGCATAACACCCTTTCCTCCCAATCCTGATGATGATCAGCTTGCTCCCAGTTCCCAGAGCAGTATTCCTGCAGATGTGCAGAAGCACACGCTGTTGTAGCCCTGTGGGTAGCAGCAGACCTCCATCAGACACCCTGTTGGAATCTTGGGTGTAAGCTGCCTGAGTTCAAGGTGCATCTCATTCCCCTTCTTCCAAGGTTGCAGGAAACTCAGGTTTTAACTGGTTTGATTTTTGTCGTGTTGCCCACAGCCTGAACTCCTTTTTCCTTTCCTCTCACTGTTCCAACTGATTACTTTTGTTGTTGATAACCTCAATTTTATGTTGTGTGTTAATTCTTAATGTTATGATGAACCTGCCCAGCATCTCTCATTCCTTCTAGCTTTAAATGAGTGGTGTTTGGTCCTTTACAGGAAAGGAAGAAAATGGTTAAAGAAGCCCAAAGAGAGAAGAGAAAAACCAAAATCCCCAAGCACGTGAAGAAGAGGAAAGAAAAGACTGCAAAGATGAAGAAAGGCAAATAAAACCAGCTCTGGCTGGGGGGAAGGGATGGTTGGTTGTGGGTTGTTTAGTCACCCTCTCTTTTTTCTCTTTTTTTTAATAAATATCTTATTTATATACAACCACTCTGACCTGGGGGGTGGTTTTGTTAATAACAAATAGAGTTTTTTGAACAGAGTGCAAGCTGTGGGGCTCTGGAGGGGAAAGAGGGAGTTTGTAACACTTGCAGGTGTTAAAATCACACGTGTTTGGGGATTTACACTGGGAGGGCATCCTCTGAGGGCTGGGGACACCTCTTACCCATGGATTCTGTGATGCTCTGTAGGCACAGACAGGATGGCTGGAGCACGCTGGGAAGCAAGAGTGGTCTTTCCTCAGCAGGTGAGGATCTCTGGGGGGAGACTTCGATGAGCTCCCTGCCTTTTGGAAGCTGCTGTTGCAGCAGGTGCTGGAAAAGGGGGCAACCTCTCACTGGGTGGTGATGGGAGGAGGAGGTGGGAGCCCTGCCTCCAGAGGTGAGGGGGGACCCTGCGGAGCCAGTTGCTTAATAGCGAGGGCTGGGATGCTGCTGGATGCATGGACACGGGGTTTGGCTTTTCCTTGCCCCCATGGGAGCTGGTGTAGTGAGAAAATCAGGCAGAGGTGACCTAGGTGATGGCTGCCCTGAACCTGATGGGCTGTGTTTGCAGGGGAAGGTGACAAACTACACCTTTGTGCACTTCACCCTTGAGATCCCCTTGTATCAGGGAACCTCCCTGCAAGGCTGGGGGGTTGTTCCCCTCTGCAACACCAGTTGTGCCTCATGAAGAGGGGTGTGAGTCTGGGGGTTGTACACGAGAGAACCATTACTTGTTTGGGCTGGGTGCCCTGCAGATGAGGACAGATGCAAAGAGCCTGGAAGCCCCCGAGTGTGTGTCCCACTGGGGGGTGGTACCTCCCTTCCCTGAGGAGATGCTTCAGAGCAAGGAGGCTGCTCTTGGCTGTGCTTGAGGGATGAGGAGATGTCCCAGCCCACACAACCTCGTCTTCCCTCGGGGCCCTGCACCACAGCCTGATCAGGTTTGCCCAGCTCTAGCCATCCTCTAGCGTGAAGGTGGCCCTGGAGCAGTCACGGTGGATGGGATGGAGCAGTCATGGTGGATGGGAGCCTTCCTCACCCTGATGTGCAGCAGGTCTGCCTCCAGCGTTTACCTCCCTGGGTGGAGGGGGTGCAGAGCATGACAGCTGGAGTTGCTGACAGCTGCTTTTTGCTTTAGTTTTGGTGTTTTTGTTTCTTTTTGTTCCCCCGGTTGCTTATTTTCCAAGGATTGACATAAGAACAAGCTTGGCCCTTTTTCCTGACACACAACCACCAGCCTGCCCTCTCTGCAGCCTGTGAGCTCTCCTGACCAGCACCCCGAGTGCTGGACCCAGCCTACAGCACTAGCTTAGAACTCCCCTCTACACCAGAGTTCTGTGTCTGCCTTGGAGCTCCCAAAGGCCACGGGCCAGACCAAAGTTCAGCAGGACCTGCAGTTGGCAGGTGTCACTGGCTGGTATCTGTGTTTGTCTGCTTTGCTCTTTTCTTTTTGTTGTCTTCAAAAGAGACAATGCTGGGCTGCTGCAGAGCAGGGTGAAGATGGGCAGTGACCCTTCTCCTGGCATTAGCAGAGCTAAGGGCTGGGGTGAAGGCCAGTGATGGGGGTATGAGGATGGAAAGCTTGGTTCACAGCCAGCTTCTGGTGAAGTTGATGGATCCAGAGCATTTTCTGGGCATTCCTGCTCTTAAGCTTTGTTTTTCATCCCTTTACTGCACTTGAGCCTCAACCCTTGAAGCTGTTGTGTGTAGTGTGCAGTGTGAACCCCATGTTCTGGGCTGCCACCTCCCTCACAGCCTCAGCCAGGGCTTGATTTTTAAATTAGATGCTAGGAAATATTTTTTTTCCCCTGTGAGGGTTGTCCAGGGCTGTCCCAGGCTGCCCAGGGCAGG
This sequence comes from Chloroceryle aenea, assembly GCA_013399075.1. Lineage (NCBI taxonomy): Eukaryota > Metazoa > Chordata > Aves > Coraciiformes > Cerylidae > Chloroceryle > Chloroceryle aenea. The sequence goes on from VWZY01001797.1 coordinate 33,240, forward strand.
GGTGGAGTCCCCGTGACCCCTGGAGGGGTTTCCAAGCCCCCCACGGAGCTGTGGTGCTGAGGGCCAGGGGTCAGTGGTGCCCTGGCAGTGCTGGGGGAGCGGTTGAGGACTCGATCTTCACTGCCTCTTCCAACCAAAACAATCCTATGATTCTAAGAGTGGTGAATACAGGAACTGATTGTTCTTTGGAGCTGGTGACAGCACAAGGGATGGAGCAACAGTCTGGACAGACAAAGCTAGAGGGGAAAGAGCTGTTGAGGAGGAGGAGGAGTTGCCACTTTGTGGTTCTCCAGCCTCTTTTGCCCTCTTGCTGGCTCTGGGTGCTGTCACCCATGTATTTCAGACTACACACGGGGCAAGGCAAACAGGCAGCAGGGAGAGTTGGAGACTCCTTTCAGGGCAGTTGTGACTTGCCTGAGAAGCCTCTCCCGGCAGGGGTATGTGGCTGAGGTGGCAGATGTGCAGCAACTTGCCTCTGTCACAGCAGGAGCACCAGCACCATTCAGGGTCGGGCATGGGCACGGACCAGAGCGAGGGCTCAGTCCTGCTGAAGGCTCAACTCCTGGTGCAACCAGTGGGAGCTGGGCTTTAGGCTGGCTGAAAAGTTGTTCATAAAGGATTTAGAAGAGCAGTTTGGAAGAGTCACTTACACCTGTGTTTTCTTTTTATTTTTTCCTGGAGCTTCTACTGATTTATAGAACTGAAAAAAAAAAAAGAAAATACTGTGTGTGTAATGACCTCTCTCAATCACCCAAAGTGCTGGTTTTAAGATGTCCTTCACCACTGCACTCATGAAAGATGGAGACCAAAGTCAGCCCTGATATCTCCTCCAGGTTAACAAGCTCCAGCCTGCAATGGAAATATTTATTGAAAAGAAAACAAAAGTCAGAATTTGTTATTGCGTAAAGAAGTCACAAAACCAATTTGAACTTGCCTTCAGCCTTGGCTTTCCAAGCACATAACTACACAACTTTCCCAAGACACTGGTGAGTCCCTGTTAGACCTGTTCTATGGGCTATCTCCCCCCCACAGGGCAACCAGGGGCTCTCTTGTCTTTTTTTTTCCATTTGGGGAAACCAGTAGCAATGGCCACAGCTGCTCCTGCTAAAGGATTTCCCCTTCAAATGGGATGTGTGGGCTCATGTGACCAGCCAGGCCCTTTTCTGGGTGGTCCATCAGTCACACCAAGGCCCCTCTGGGTTGCACTGCGTGGAATTAAAGGATTAACAGTGCTGTTTGTGCTGCTCTCTGGGCTTTGGAAGGTGTTTGAGTTCCTCTTCCTGCTGCCCGGTGAGGCCGGGTGGAGCGAGGTCCCGCTGGGTGCTGATGGGGATGCTGAGAGGCACAAAAGGAGTTTGGTGGCAAGGCTTAAATGAAAATGAAGCCTGTCTTCATTGAGGCTTGAAGGTGCCTGCTGTTGGCAGCGAGTCCAGAAGGAATTACAAGCTTTGGACTAAAAGGAAAGGGCAGAAGTGAAGGAGAAAAATAAGGTGATGCAACTGAAATCCTTCCCCAGAAGGCGCGGGTCGCAAAGAGCCCTCAGTGTGTGGTGAGCTGTCAGCCCTGCCTGCCCTCAGGGTGTCAGCACCTTCGTGCTTCAGCCAGCTCGCTGCTGATTCTCTTTGCTGTCTCATGGCTATGGTGGCCAGGACTGTGAGGTGTCAGCTCCCAGACCAACAGAGTGGCTCTTGCAAAAGCCTCCAGTGATCTGGAGATGAGCTCTCCTGGCAGTTTGCTTTGCACGCAAGGGGCAGTCCAGGCAAAAGATGCTATGGAGCTTCTGAGGGGCTGGAGCATCCCTGTGCCCAGGCCAGGCTGAGAGCCCTGGGGCTGTGCAGCTGGAGAAGAGCNCATTTGTGTGGAAAGGAAGCCAACAGCAGGCACATCAAAACTGTAGCTTGTTAGGAAGGGATTTTACTCCCAGGGCAGCTGTAGCTTCACATTGCTAAGTAGCTCCCAGGCTCTTGGATCTGTCAGCATTCCTCAGGCTGCAGAAGACAAGAGGATGGCAGTGCTTGTGCTCGGGGTGAGGCTGTGGTGCCCCAGCCAGCTGATGTTAGTACAGTTTTGGGCAGCTGGGCAGGGACTGATGTGCAGTAGAGATGTCTAAAAGCAGCAGAACTTCTCCGAGCTTTGCCAACGGCAAGACCCAAGAGCCAAAAGAAGGAAATGGCTCTGTGGTTGTGGGTGAAGGAGCAGCTGCGATGTCCAGGGCTCCAAGGGAGCTGCAGACTACAGACAGTCCCAGTTTGGTAGCTGTCAGCGTTTGTGGGAGAGGTGAATTTAAAGGAGAGGTTGAAAGGCAGATTGGGTGACACCTGGGATTCCTCTCATTCATAAGAGGAGCACGGATGGCTTTTGTGGGCAGGAGATGGACAGCAAAGGAGGTGATGCTTCCTCTGCTCTTTCAAACTGAGGCTTCTTCCACATCCCTCTCGCCAGGTACAGTGAAACCCTTCCAAGTGCTATGGGCCAAACTCTGTTCCCAGTTACACCCATGCAACCCTACTGAAGTCAGCAAGCGGCTGTTGTGCAACTCGTCGCCTGACGCAACAACTGGAGGGCTCTGTCTCTGAGGGACTCGAGATGCTCTGGCATTCCCAGCACGGCAACAGCCAGCAAGGCTGGACCTCGGGTTGCTGTTGCCTGAGGGACTGCTGAAGAGTGAGGGAGGTCAGGGCATGGCCGGGCTGTAACTGCTGCTGCTCCAGCTGTGCGCTGCTCCGGACACAGGGCAGACAGGGCTCATCTCTCCCTCCAGCTGGAATGCCACTTTCCCACATCAGACACTCCCTGCCGTAATTACACCCTTTGTAGACTCACCCTTCAGCAATTCCTCGCCGAAGCCCTGCCCCAAACTGACATCTTTGGAAAGTCCAATAAAAACACAGCAAGCTTTCAAACTGTCCCCGGAAAGCAAAGTAGGCTGTGTTAGTCGTGGGGTGTCAGTGCAGCAGTTTGCTGATCGTTTTCTTGACCTTATCTCGTGACAGGAGGAGTTTGAGTTCCCTCCCAGCAGGGTCAGCGAAGTCCTTGTCTTGCCTTCAGTGGTGGACCAGCCTCAGAGGACTTCTTGGCAGTTCTTTCCCTTTGCCTCTTCGGAGCTCTTCTTTGCAGTACTGAACATTTTCTTCTGGAGGACCCAATCTTGGGCTCCTCAGACCCTCCTTGGGCTCCCAGCCCTCCTCTTGACCTCCTCAGACCTTGGTGACATCAGCCTGTGCTAAGTCAACAGTTGTCTTCTCAAAGTACTTCTGTGTTCCCCTTTCTTTACTTAAATTTTTATTTTCCAGTTGGCCACCTCTTTAAAGGCAGGAAGGCAGAGTCAGAGCTTGCATTTGCTCCAGGAGAGAGAAAAGCAAGGGCAGCTTGCTTTAATTTTTAAGTGCCTTTCTTATCTCTGGTAATAAAACTTCCAATGACTCCAGGAGTTGGACCCTTTATAAGGACAGGGGAAGTTGTCACTACTTGAGCAGTTCTAGGTAAAGCTGAACCCGAATCAGAGCGAAGAGTTGAGGTTTTGGGGTTGGTGGTGGTTGTTTATTATGAGGGGGGGTTGTTTTGTTTTGGTTTTTTATTCCAGGATGATCCTGTCAGGAGTGGCACACAGCTCATCCTATGACATCAGAGTTTTGGGGATTGGATTGGTTTAATTCTTGGTGTGCAAAGGAACAGTGCTTCTGAAAAGGCAAATGATGGGAGAGGAAACGAGGTGCAGAAAACAGAGGAAGGTAACTGGAAAATTTTGCAGGGAATGAATGATTCCTGTTCTGTCACACCTGATGATGGAAGCATGAGGCTTTGCAATTGTATCCACCAGTTCTTTCCACCCCGCTTGGCAATGGTGTTCATTTTTTGGGTGTAACCCTTTCATGTACGCAGCTGCACTCCCATTCCCAGGGCTCGGCACGCCGGGTAAGCCTTTTGATCTCACCTCCCAGCCTTTGCTTGCTTGCAGTGTGTTTATTACAACTGTTTCCACTCCTCCAACCCAGGGGTGTGATGGGTGCTCCTGGAGGAGCTGCCCTTGAGATCTCTGTGATTATACCCAGCTGATGGTTTCTCCCTGACAGGTGCAGGCAAGTTGATATAAAACCAAAACAAAACAACCAAAAAAAAATTAATCTTTATAGGAAAGCGAAACCTACTCGGTGTCAGCTCCTTGTCTGCTGTCGTGCTCGGGTGGGGAGAGCAGAGGCTTCACTTGGCTTCTGTTTCTGCCTCCAGCACAAGTGCTCACAAGTCTTGTAAACACCTCACCTCGTACTGCCTCTTGTCATCTGGTACCCTCAGTGGATGCTCCTCCAGAAACTGGATGCTCCAAGCCCTGGGAGACCACAGCAGTGCTTAGCAGTGTGCTGCTCTCTTCTCTGCCTCTTGGCTGGGGTCTCTGTGGTACAGACCCCCCTGCCATGAGAGTCACGGGGCTTCTCCCACCCCAAGCAAGGCAAGGGGTTTCTCCCACCTTTTGCAGCAGGCTCTGGGAGGTGTTGGGTTGAATCCTGTGCTCGTTGCACACTGAAAGCCCCACTGACATAAATGTCTGTGCTGTGCCCTGGTAGGTGCTGCTCACAAGTCCTGCTGGTCCTTCCAGCAGCTCCCCTGACTCCAAACTATGGTGGAATCTGTAAGTGTCTGTTGTGTTTGCAAAGCACTGTGAGTAAAAACAACCTTCTGCTTGGGTTTTCTGTTATTTCTTTTCCCCTCTGATTTAAAGAGTTTAAAAACCAGTTGCAAACCTCGGGCTCCTTTGGAAATCATTTTTGTGCCTTCCTCTGGAGGGGAGGTTGCAGCATGGCAGTGACAGCTACAGCAGCTGCCCTGGAAAGATGGGAGATGCCATTTGCTCTTCCCTGCAGTTCAGTATTAAAGAAACCTTTTAATTTTTGAAGTGCTGCACATCTGCTTTTACCAGGTGGGGGGAAATAGAAGAGCAGTGATGCACAGGATACTTTGAGCTTTGGGGGAGAGCCCAGCACCAGGGGTGTTGGCAAAACCTCAGGTGTTTTCTGTAAGATGAGGTGAAGCCAGCGTCTGCCTGTGGGATTTGTGAAGCAGTATCAAAAAGCAATTAAAAAATAATTAAAGAAGAGAATATTGTGAATATTTAGGGAGTTTGGAGGGTGGTGTGTCTGTATTTTTGGGTGCACATTCATCCTTTCCAAAAAATCTTTGGTTTTCTTTTTCTGATTTTTATAGTGGAGGAAAACCCAAATCCCCTCTACTATTTGAAGGAGCTCGGATCGGGTCGTACCCTGGAAGAAGGATGATGGACAAAGCACCCGAGTCAGCTCTGCTGCTTTTTAATCTGTTCTGGGATTTGTCCACACTCAGCAGCTTCTGCTTTTTGGCTGCAGCAGAAGCCAGCGCAGCGCTCCGGGCGAAGGCGGCACCCCAGCCTCCTCAGCTGATGAAACTGAAGTTGCTTCCTGAGCGTTGCTGTCCTGGACCTTGTGGGACGAGCTGGTTCTGCACCCCTGGCCAGTCTGGATGCCTGAAGTGATTTACTGTGCAGCTCTGAAATGCAGCTGCTCCGGGACCACCCCGGGGAGCCGTCCTTGCTGGAAGCGAGGGAGAGATTAAAGCCAGCTGAAGGAGAAGGGATTTATGTTTATTTTATTGTCCTTCTTGGTAGTTTTTCCCATTAATTCTCTTAATCAAAGATGGAAAACTAACTCTGAAGCATCTGAGCTCCGCTCTTCCTTGGTGGTTTCCTTTTGGTAATGAGTTAGGGGGAGATGACACGAAGAAGTGCAGAGGGGCTGCCTCTTGGGAAGCCTGTGCAAGGGATTTCCAAACACAACCCCCCCAAAAACAACCATTCTTGGGAGTGCTCAGGCCTCAATTAATGGGGAAATTCACTGGGATGCAACTTATCCTGATGATTTGAAGGCAGCAGCCCTTCCACATCTTGCATGCTGGGGAAAGCCCCCCAGGCCAAGCTGAGGGACAGGGATACTACAGCAGGAATCCCAGCTCCATTCCCCTTCTTTTTCTCTGAAATACACTCCCTGCCTCTCAGAAAGGTTTCATGTGGTGCTGCATTTGTTGGTAGTGGAGCGTGTGTTGTGTGGGTCCATGTGAACACAACATCTTTGGCATGAATATTACCAAGATTGCCCCGAATGTCCCTTCCCTAGCACTTAGCAGTATTCAGCTGCCAGAGTCCAGGGCTGGTGGCACAGAGCAGTGTGGGTGGCTGTGTGTGAGTGGAGGTGGCAATGCAGGGACTAAAGATGGTGTTTTCTTTACACAGAGCTGCACTGACCTCGTCTGAGCTGATCTGCAATGAAATCTAAACCCAATTCTCATCCAAGAGGTTCATTAGGACAGAAAGCATCAATGTGGGACAAGGTCAGAAAATAGCATCTTCCTTTTCATCAAAGCAGGTGGTGTTTTTCCAACTCTTGGGTTACTGTAAGAAAAACAACTATTTTTTTTTGTCTCTTCCAGTGAGAATTCTTCTGTGTAAAAAATGTGCCATAAATGTCCTTCTCCTTCCAACTACAATTTATTAATGTACAGCTCATGAGTCTAGTATGTAGAGCATAGCCAGCTACGAATATTTAGACAAGTAAAAAAAATAAATAAGTCCCATTTGACAAATTCCTTGCCTGAGAAGTGAAGATAATACAAATAACGTTACCCTGTTTACAAACTTCAACAGGCTTGGCACAAATATCTAAGCAGCCTGAAAGAGAAAACCAGATGCAATCTGTAGCACTTGGTGTGGCAGCCTTAGCATTTTGGGAAGGGATGGAGCTATTTCTTAGTTACTCCCGTTCTGAGTTAATGCATGAAGAGCTATCCCATAATAGTAATCCTGACCTGATAATGACTGTGTGGGTGTGATTTAATGTGTTTGCAAACAGTAGTGGGGAGAGGGGTGTGTGGAATTGGCATCCAAAGAAGAGCAACGGAGCTGGAGCACAAGGGGGGTGAGGAGCAGCTGAGGGCCCTGGGCTTGTTGAGCCTGGAGAGCAGGAGGCTCAGGGGAGCCCTTCTGGCTCTGACAGCTCCTGACAGGAGGCTGGAGCCAGGGGGGTCGGGCTCTGCTCTCCAGGGACAGGACAAGAGGAACTGGCCTCAAGCTGCCCTAGGGGAGGTTTAGGTTGGAGCTGAGGAACAATTTCTTCCCCTGCAGGGTTGTCCAGGGCTGTCCCAGGCTGCCCAGGGCAGGGGTGGAATCCCCGTGACCCCTGGAGGGGGTTCCAAGCTGTGGTGCCACAGGACAGGGGTCAGTGGTACCCTGGCAGTGCTGGGTCTCTTAACAAATCTGTGATTCTGTGGTTTGCTGGGAACTGCTGCTTTGCCTTCCTTCTGCAGCTGGAGAAAGGCATCAAGCGGTGAGCATCGGACGGGGCTGACGGAAGCACTCTCCCAAAGGGTCGGGTTTATGCCAAACCATGGGGCTGGGTCACAGTCTTGGGTCTTACAGCAGAAAGGGTTGGACTCTCCTGACATCACCCAGAGACGCCATCCTTCCCTGGCCATTCCCAGATGGAAGATAGTGCTGCTTTTATTGGCACAGGCGGAGAGCGTAACAGGCTGGGACTCGTTATAAAATGATATGTTCATCCATACAAAAATATACTAGTTAAAAAAATCGTGTACCAGAAACTTAGCTGGGTGGCTTAACAAGCAAAATCCTCCTGGGCGTTTTCCTTCCTTCCCTCCTCCCCCTTTCACCTGCTGTGTCACTGGTAATCTCCACAGGCAAGGGACAATGTCTAGCTTGGCTTTGATCTTTCTGCACTATAAAAGTTGTTACTCCGTGCTCATTATCAGTATGGCTTGCTTGGATTATATTGTCTTTTCAGGTTGAGTACACAGTAATAAAAAGTGGAACTATAAACAGATTTTGGCCAGCTCCTCAGCAGCTATAAATTATTCTGCATGTACTGAAGCCTCCTGATAAAGTACTGCCTGGTTACAGGGCAATGTATCTTTTACATGGTAAAAAGATAGGTTTAAGTAGGTTTAGGAAGAGATATTAATATAGTTCAGACCAAGTGACAGGCTCTTTGAGGAAGTGGTTTGAAAGAAAGAAGCAGCTTTTGGTAGAGGTAGTGAAGCAGGATGGGTTTCTGAGCCACACACGACGACCCCTTGCAGGCTTCTCCTGCAAAGGTCTCTCAGTGGGGCCAGTGGGCTGCAGGAGCTTCATTCTCCTCCTCTGCTGATCACACCCTTTGTGAGGGTGAGGATAAAGCAGGATTGAAGCCAGAGCCTGTCCGAGAGCAACGCTCAGGGATGACCCCTGGCACTGGCAGGAGATGTCAGCGCTCGGTGCCGTTCACCACTGTGTGCCGACCGTGTTGTCCCAGGTCTCTGTTTCACCTTGATGCTGGTTAGGGGATGCCAACTGGGCAGCGAGTCCTTCCCTGAGCTTCTCACCTCTCGTTTCGTGGCATGGGGTGCTGATGGAAGCCTGGCTCTTCCACCTTGTCCCTCATTTTCCTTTGTTGCTGTGGAAAAGGAGCGAGGGAGGGGAGGAGGAGAGATAAGGCGGGTTTGTTTCTGGCTGAGTCAGAGGACGGTCAGATGGAGACTCTTCTTTGTAACTTAATAGCTGCATTAATCACTGGGACTGCAGCTACTCCCACTAACAGCCAGAAAAAGGGCCTCAGTCTCTCACAACTTCGCTGATACTGAGCGAGTTCTCTGCAAAGGTGCTCTCCCAGCAGCTGCAATTAGAGCATGTCAACAGGCAAGCAGGATGCGGAAAGATTTTTAATTATCCTGCAGCCTAACGTCAGCAGGAACAGTCTCTTTGTCATTTCACATTAAGGCAAATTATTTTATGTGAAATAATAGTGACGTAGTCGGCTGTTTCGGTAGAGGGAGTGAGGGCTGAGAACACCAATACCTCATCTCATTGCTGTGTGAGGGGGGGCTCGGTGAGAAGCAATCAATTTATTATCCCAGACTGGTAGGGGTTGGAAGGGACCTCGAAAGATCATCCAGTCCAACCCCCCCCCAGAGCAGATCCCCTAGATCAGGTCACACAGGAAGGCGTCCAGGTGGGGTTGGGATGTCTCCAGAGCAGGAGACTCCACAAGCTCCCTGGGGAGCCTCTTCCAGTTCTGTCACCCNTCAGCCTCACCGTGAAAACGTTCCGCCTGATGGAAGCTCCTGTGTTCCAGGTGCATCCATTGCCCCTTGTGTGTTCATTGGACATCTCTGAGCAGAGCCTGGCTCCATCCTCCTGGCACTCACCCTGTGGTGTTCTGGCCTGGGTGAAATCACAGCCCAAACTTGCAGAAGCCTTTGGCTGTCTCTGCTCAAACACATTCATGTCAGGGGTTCTTTTTATCTGATTGCCTGGTGCATGTGCTTTTTTATATCCCCTATAAAAGTTACATCTCCTCCCTCTCCACGAGTCCCGTGGATGACTGCGCACAATCCCACTGCTCCCGGCACCACGCTGGCTGGCAGCATGGGCATCACTCCTACCCACTCCCACGGCTGCAAGGGTCTGCTTTACAGCACCACAGGCTCCTTTCAAATTGTTCTTTTTCTTTTTTTTCTTTTTTTTTAATTAAAGAATCATTAAATACCAAGAAGCCATCACCAATTGCCACCAGCCATGTCAGCCCTGAGGGAAGGAAAATGAATGAAGAATCCTGGCCACGGAGGGAAGTCATCAGCTGTGTCTCACCTGAGTCTGTGCTGGTCAGCATCCCTGTAAATGACCAGGGAGGTGAGGAAAGCTGTGGGGGATTCTGAGCTACCAGGGTGAGGAGGCTGAGGGTTGATGGTGAAGGGCTGCAGAAGGACTTTGTGACCAGGCTTCAGCAAAGCAATGAACTCCTCAAAACCAGAAAGAAATGAAAAGAAATGAGGTCTGGGTTTAATTACCTAGAGCTCAGATTAGCTTATTAAGGACTGGGGTCATTTTCACTTTGTGTGTTGGGGGAGTGGGGGCTTGCCAGTGTTTCCCAGTTCTCCAGGATGTGTGTGAGGGTGGCAGATACAACACAAGACACCACAAACAGACCAGGGTAAGTTTAAGTTGTCGTGAGCAGATTGCAGCTTAAAAACATTGCACCATTATAACCCAAAAAAGGCATTTCCGTGACAAATGCTTCTGTGTAAGCAGCAAGCCTACGTCACCATAAATCCAGTATTTCTCCAGGCTGCACCTTTGTGTGCCAGTCACTGACCTGAGTCCCCAGCCCTCCTGCATCTCAGGAGCCCTCAGTGCAACTGTTCAGAAGTGAAAGCATTGAAAATTATGCCTGCAATGTGGATGTGCATTTACATTTGTTAGTCTAAGCTGAGATTTAGATACAAGAGCAGCTACCTGGTGCCAGACAGTACCTAATCTTCTGATAAGTTTTCCAGGGTACCATAAGCATGAAGTGCTACTTCACAGGCTATGAAAGATGAAATTCCTTTTCTTATATTAACCAGAGGAGACCAGGTCAAACAATTCATTCTTCACATCACCCTTGGCCTGCAAGAGGCTGAGTGTGCTCCAGCAATGAGCTATTTCCAGCTCATTTGGGAGCTCGGGAGAGACAGGAGTTTGCTTCCCACTGATGGGCTGACAAATGCAATGGGAACATCCTGCTTGTTTCAGACAGAGTTCATTTTATCCTAGAGCTGTTTTGGTTGGAAGAGCCCTTTCAGATCATCAAGTGCAACCATTCCCCCAGCACTGCCAGGGCACCCCTGACCCACATCCTTCAGCATCACAGCCCCACGCATCCTGGAGGCAGAGGGACCACACAGCAGGAGGAGCACCACGAGGATCTGTGCTCTGGGGCCGTGCCCCATCTTACCCCTCCTGTGTTCAGAAGGTAAGCTTGGCAAGAGCCAGTTTTCCAGTGTGCCAGGAAATCCTCCCTCGGGATACGCCGGCTGGCAGGGGTTGCGAGGGGAGGAGGAAGAGGCAGCAGCTCCCTGTCGAGGCAGCACCACTTGAATGGAGCACACCTGAAAACATCTTAACCACAGACGTGGTGTTAAGTGCAGTGAGATAAAAGGTATCTTTTATGAAAGTCATTCATCCTGGCGTTGCACGTGCGAGGCAGGAGGTGGGCAGTGTGTGTAGGAAGTGGCTGAATGCATCATTCTACAGCTATAGGATCAAATGTTTGGCTCTTAGGCAACGCTTAAATACCAGATCTTGAGACCACCCTACCTGGCTGTGAGCTGGGCAGTGGGGCTGTTGTGTGCTTTGGTATTTCTTTTCTTTTTTTGAAGGATTCTTTTTTTTTCAGACACATTTTTTGGTGTGTAAACTCTTTCCAAGGTGAGATGCAAGATGCAGAACCATGGTAGCTGGGATGATTCAAGGCTAAAAGAGAAACAAGGTTTGTCAAGAGACTAAAAATCTTTTGTCACCTCAAACTAGAAAGACAGGCGACCTTTCCACCTCAGTACCCCTTTATCAGGCCACTTTTTTCCCCACCTAAGCTTTCCCACTGGTCCCACACAAGGTACCACTTCTCCCATTGCTGGGCAGGGCTGAGATGTTCTCGTGCTCCTTGCTAATCCAGGTATAGGAGGAGGATAAATCTGCAGCTTCATCAACCTGTGATCCAAATAAATGATCCTTTGAAGCTGATCTTTTCCTCTTAACCACCCCTGGTGTACAACTGTCTGAAGTGAAATGGGCATTGCCCATCTTTCCAAAAGTTACACTTTAACTCAGCCGCAGAATACGGGTTTGATTCCAGATGAGATTTATGAGGTGAGATTAGATAGTCTGCCCTGTGCCAGGGAGCAATTATATTATCCAAACACTTTCTTCTGGCTTTACAACGTTCATCTCTGTGAAAGCAGCTGGCTGTTCCTCGGCTATGGCTGAAAATGGTCTGTTAGCCTCTGCCAGCCCTCTCCTGCTGGCCTGTCCAGCTGCCTGTTGTGTTTGCTGGTTTTATGCAAGGCAGTGGCAATAGGTCAGGGGAGGGAAGTTCTGCAGTTCATACATGGAATTGTTTTTCTTGAATCCTTAACAATAAAAAGGGCAAGATGTATTCATTTAACAGAAATCACCTCTATATAAACTTGCAGGAAAAATCAAAATGGCATCTTTATAAATCCTTGCTTCCCATCACTTCCAACCAAAACACTTCTGTGCTTCTGAGGATTATCCAAAGTGCATTTATTGCTGAAGTCAGCCTCCCTCCCCACCACGCTGCTGCCCTCCTGCTCCCCCTCTCTGGGTTTCCCTGTCTCTCCGCGCTGAGTTTGGAGCCTCTCACCCCCACCAGCGATGCCCTTGGTGACCCCCTCTGTCTGTATCTGCTCACACATTCCTTCCTTATCTTGCTCTTGCTGCTCCAGATTCCCTCCTGCCTGTAAGCCCTGCATGTTTACAGATCCCAGCTTGGTGCCTTCTAACAAAACTGGCTTTCATCCTGACACTGAGTCATCTGACCTTCCTCTCTTTGGTCCAAACCTTCTGCATAGGCACGAGCCCTCTAAACACCAGCATCTGAAATGCTTCTCTAGCAGCCTCTCTATTTATATCCGTCTGCTTGTAGGATCAATGTTTCTATTGGGTAGTTATTAAGCTTTTCTGAACCTGTTCTAGCTGTTCTTTGACTGTGGCAACCTTCAGACGAGGGCTCTGCTGTGCCTGGTTGCACATCACTCCATACGCTGCTGATGCTCCGTAAATAAACACGTTATTCACCTTCCAAATGAGTTTTAGGTGAGGAAGCAGCATAAGAAAAATCTGTGAGGTGAGAATTCGCTCAGTAAAGTCAATGGGAATTCTGCCACAGGGTGGTTTTGAGTCCAGTTGTAGAATTATGGTTGTCCTGTTGTAGGTTTAGGTTGTTAGTTTGATTTGTCTTTTTAGAGAGGACAAATATTGTCTGTATAAAGCTCTCTTGCTTTCCTCAGTGTTGCAGACACGAGTGACTTCTGGGCTTGTGAATTTGTAAAGATGACTATGTTCTGCTTGTTAAAATAACATCACCTCACTGAAGTTTAGCATTTTATTCCAAATGGCTCCAGGGGGGCAGCACCTCCTCTTTTCAGGGTGGTATTGAGCTTCAGGGAGAGCAGACCTCGAAATCCATGGAGTGTGTCGCTGGAACCTCTGCACCTGAACAACGTGGGGCCGTGGCCACCTCCAGCCCTGCAGAAACCCTGCTGTTTATCAGCGTGAGAGGCCTCACCCCAAGCAGTGATTAGAGCCAAGCTCATGTCACAACTCCGCTGGCATCCGAGCGAAGCCGGTGTTCCCTGGGAACTGGGGTTCTCTCCTCCTTCTGCTGCTGATCCTTTGAACTTCCTGCGGTCAGGGAATCCTTCTGCTTTCAGCTCAAACAGCAATTATGAAACTCCCCCTGCTCTCCTGGCTGGGGTTTACATCTAATTAACTTTTAACAGGAGTCATAATTTTTAAGAGCCATTTCTCCAAAGCGTTATAACTCGAGACAATTAAAGCTTGAGAGAGAGCGCGCGAGACGGGGAGGGGAGGAAAACAGGGGCACTCCTTGGGGCAGGGCACTTGGGGAGTATTCAACAGATGTGACTCATTCCTGCCTCTAGTCCCAGCAGAAATAATACCTCCTGAATAAGTTCTGCAAGCGTAGATAAAAACTTGTTTGCTGGTGCAAAAATCGTGCGGCGCGTGTAGGAACAAGCACCCGATGGGCTATTCCCATTAACAGCAAGGGCAGGCAGCAGTGGGTTGTTTGGTCTGCTGGTGTAAATTGGACACAAGGCAGGGTTTGAAGCTGTGGAAATCTGTCAAAGTCTGCAGGAAGAAGAGATAGAATGAATGAATGAATGAATTCAGTTGCCCTTCTGGAGCAGGATGTATTTGCTCTTATTACACATGAAATATGGAGTAGCTT
>VWZY01001797.1:57414-94265 GCA_013399075.1 Chloroceryle aenea
GGGAGAGGGGGGGGAGAGGGTCCCGCCGGCCTTTGGGGAGCTGCTGAGAGCCGCTCGTCTTTTATTGTCCTGCGTGTGCAAGTTGCGAGGGTTTTTTTTATCCCTCCTTGAGGAGACTTAACTTCGAAAGGGCTTTTCAATGCAAGCAAAGAACTTGTGGTTTTGTAAGGTTTAAAAACTCCGTCGGTGGGAGCTGTCTGGGAAGGCAGCGAGAGGATAAAATCGGAGGGGTAACCCCCGCGGGATCCCTTTTGCGCTGGTTGTACCGGCCCGACAGTCTCTGCTGATCCACTCCCGCTTTGCTCCGTGGGGCAAACCGGGCCGTGCGGGGCTGAGTGGCTCTGTGCCTCCCGCTCCCCGGCTCAGCTCTCGCTGCCTTCCCCAGCAGTTGCGTATTTAGGGTTTTTAAATGGGTTAAGTCGAAGGAGTCTTTCTCTTACTCATCTTGGAGTTTGTTTCCAGCCTGGGGTTTAAGGCCGTGGTGTTTTCCCTGACGTTGGTTGGCTGGGGAGTGAAGATGAGCGATGAGCATCATCATCCTGCTTTCCTCTCCTCCTCTACCTCCTTAACTTTCCTGCTGTGAGCCCGGTGGGGGTCTCGTTGGTGGGCAGGGTGCTGCCTCTCGCCCCTGCTTGGAGAACACCCGCTCTCGTGGATGGCAGCCGTGGCAGCAGTCTGCGCTCGTCGCTTCTGGCAAAGGCTTTGTGGAGCAAATCGGAGCTCTGAATGCATGAAAAATCAGTGTGGTGGTCGCGAGGACTTCTCCGTGAATCCCCTTGGCTGGGAGTTCACGGGACTGAAAGGCAAGAGGCAGTTCCTGAAGGAAACGGCGCTGCTGTGTCATATGGCACCTGTACGAAGTGACACCAGGTGGCACCTGTACAAAGTGCTGCTGGTCGTTGCTATTTTTTTTCACCCATGGAATGGCTCTGTTAAACCTCCTGGTCGAATTATTGGTGCTGCTGATTTAGGAGTTGATTTGGGAATGCTGTCGCATAGTTTGTGTTGCTGTTTAAGCCCTGATTTTACAGATAGCACACCGTGGTTAGACTGCAGGATGAGAACTGTAGATAGTAAATCATCACAAGATGAGAACAGACAGGCTTTCTTATATCCAGCAGTTCTGTAATGGCTGTAGAGAATTAGGATTGCCCGAGAGAGTGCAGAGAGCTCTTTTTAGGGACATCAGACCTGTTAGAGGACCAGTGAATGAAAGACAAAACTTGCTTCCTACCTATTTTTTATTACTTTGCCTGGCTCTTAGTCCTAGCTCTTCATGTGACTTTCATTTGGTGTGTGCCCAGGTAAGTTAGCTACGCTGAACTGCAGCTATAACATGTCAGCTACTAAAGCTATAGGAGAACACCCATTTATTGCTCTAGAATTAGAACAATTCAATACCTGACTGTGGGAGAGTGCACAGATGAGGATCCAAAATGCTGTTGCTACGTTGCCTTTGAGAAAGGACACACCTCATCAACCTTGTATCAACATCCATGCATTTCTTCTTTATCACATATATTCATGTCTCCTTTTGGGGAAGGCACATCTGGCAAGGAACGTGCAGTGAAAGTTCCACTTCACTTTATTGGGAGGCTTCTGCCTGGAACAGAAGACCCCTGTTAATGAGATCAAAATACATATATATTTATATGTCTGTATTTACATATAACTTTTTACTGTGAAAAGATCTGACCGTGCAAACTAGTGTAAATATTTTTTTTCCCAATACAATAATTGTGCACCCTACTGAGTCACATAAAGTTATTTTTAATCAGTGCTCTTTGGAATTAAAGTGTTTCCCAAAATGCAAACTGAAAGTTTCGTTGCCAGTCCATGGAAAAAGCCATTGTGCCTGATTTTTTCCCCCCCTAAAAATGCAGTAAATCCTGTGCACAGAGTGTTTCAAGATCATCTGTGGAACTGGGTTCAATAATTGGTGACATCTTCAGTGGCAAAGTTCAGTGGCAGTTACTGAACTTAACCAAACCGAGGTTTCTTTTTCCAGTAAGAAGGTTACAGGACCTTAATTTTCACTGCAGTAGGATTCAACTTAGGGTCCTGTCTTGTAAGTTTTGGGGCGTATTCTGCCAAACAAGTCCGTGCTGAGCGTTGCATTACTCACAGAGCAGTAGAAGACGCTCCCTCCCCTTAGGGCTCAGCAAGGTGCTTTTACAACATTCCCAGTTTCTTCTGGCTTGGGAAGTCAGGAGGAGCTTGGCTCCGAGTAGAGATACTCAGCTTGATGTGAGTCACAGGCTCCTAAACTGCCAATTCATCAGTCAAATATTTATCAATGTCTTTGCTACCGAGAGATAAAATCTGATGTGCTGTGAGAGAAGGAGAAGGGGCAAGTTGTGCAGTTTTATTTGTCATTGCTGCCATTAGGGGAAAAAAATCTCCTGGGATTCACCGTCACCGTGTGATAGGAGAATGAATTAATTTGCACAATTCTGCTGGAGAGTTCATGTAACTTCTGTGCTTTAGGTTAGAAAAGGAGTTGGAAATTCCCATCCTGTGCCCTGACATGCCTTCCAGGGGCTGACAGATAAAGTAAACTTGGAGAACACAGATTCAGAGCTGTGTTTTGACCTGTCCCATCCTCATGGGGATCCGCAGGGTCCTGGCCAAGCCGAGTGGTGGTAGGGCCGGTGTGGTGATGCCCCTTCTGAGCTCCTCTGCCATGTATGAGAGGTAGAAACTGCCCCATAGAAACAAAACTATGGGCAGATGAAGAGGGTGGAACACGTCTGAATGGCTGCTGAATACCTGCTGTGCTGGCAGAGCCTGTGCTGCGCTCGAGCTGGCCCAGAAATGGGTTCCAGCCACGTCTGGTGACGCTGCCACGCCACGAAACAAAACCAGGTTGTGCTTATAGGTACGTGTGTGAGATTTCAAGCAAGATGCCTTTGCAGACGTCAAAGCCTCTGTGTTGCTGGCATTCGGGGAGGCTGCTCTCCATGTATTCCATGGTGTATATCCGTGGTGCAGGCTGGACCCTGCGTTTGGCACCTCTCTCTTGCAGAGCTGGAGGTGGGAGAGGTGGTGTGTCCACAGCCCGCTGCGCCGGGCAGGTATGGCCTTTAGAAGCCATGCCCATTGCTCCTGGTGATTAATAGTGTTGGGGAAAAAGCGTGAGGATTTTCTGCAGATAGGTGTGGCAGGATCCCTTGTGAAACCCTGGGTGGCTCGCACGGTGCTCGGCTCAGCAGGCTTAAGATTTCACCAGGGACTCTTAAGTTCTTGCACGTTTCTAATGGTATTTAGAGCCCGATCGTGCAAGATGCAGGCAGCTTTTGAGGTTTCCTCTCATCGTGCCTTAGTCTATGTCAGACTGGGCAGATGGGACCAGTTTGGCGAGGCCGTGGTGTGCCAAAACTGATGCTAGTGAGAGCAGAGATGTATGGGAAGAACCCTTCTCCATGGTTCCTCATCTTTTCATTCACCTTCTTGGGGAGGGAGGCAGGGGCAAAAAAAGCTGCTGTATTATTTTAATTGCTGGTTCTATTCTTATGGGGTTTGTGATTTGCCACTTCTTGCCAGCGTATGCCTGCGTGTTTTCAGGGGCACACACACACACCCAACTGGCAGGTGGTGGCAGATGGGTGGTGGTTTAGTCCCATGTGTGCTGGGAATGCACATTCCAGGTCAGGTTTTTCTTCTAACTTGCCTACCCTGGGCATACCAGGTAATCCCTTGATGAATCTGTTGCTTGTTCAAACAAGTTTGTGTGGATGGGGGGGGAGCAGGGAATGAAAAGAAAAAAAAAAAGAGGTGCTTGTTGTTTTGCTCTCATTGTTGAGTTATGGGAGTCACTCGATACACTGGGTCTGCAAAAAGACCTTTTAGAAAGCTTCCTTTAGTTTTTGAATGGAAAAAAAAAGAGAAGGCTTTGAGTTTTTGTGAAGGAATCAGAACATTTAACAAAGATTATTTTGACTTGGTTTAAATCAGATCTTTTGGCCAAGTGTCTCCTTGTGCTTACAAAGCTTTGAGGAGCTGTGCAGCTGCTGGAAGGCTATGCAGAGCTTCTGGATAAGCTTCTTGTGTGTCCAGGTGCTGATCGACCCCCAGATAACACAGCAGCTAGCAAAGGCAGAAACCAGAGCAGACACCACCTTGCAGGCTGGAATTTATGCTGGGGGTGTGCAGGTCTCCAGCAGCAGGAGGGAGCTCTGTTGGTCTTCACTCTTATAACTCACTGCATGACCTCAAACGTGTTTCTCAAGTCCCGTTTCCAAAAAGCAGGAATAGTTCTTGTTTCTGTAGAGCTGGAGCTCTTGTGAGAGTCACCACCACTGTTTAATGGACAAGTGCAATCCTAGTTCACAAGTTGAGGACTCTCCAGTAAAGGTGAGGGCTGAGTTTAGCTCAGGTGGGGTATTTTGCAGCAGGGAGATGTTGTCTGAGCTGTCATCTTGCCCAAACCCTGGTGGCAGCAGGGGTTGGGCTGTCCTCTCATTCCTCTGGGAGAGGAAGAGCGTGAGATAGCAGGGGAGCAGCGTGTTCTGCCTTGACATGCAGCGAGCAGGGCGGCTCCTTTGCAGGGTGACAACAGTGTGAAGATGCTGTGCCTTTCCTAGGGCTCTTCTGGCAGCAGAGAGGTACAGAGGCTACATTCTAAGATCCCAAATAAAAATGGTTCTTCGGTGTTTTAAAGTATTCTCATAATTTTAAAACAAAGATGCTACACCCCTCTGTTTTCCTTTGTTCCTTTAATGACTATTAAAACAAAGTCATTTTAATCAAGAGCTCAGCTTAAGAGTATTTTATTTTGGAATTCACGAGTTGCCTTCCAAATGTCAGGGTCTAAAGCAGGAGGAGGATTCTATTTAGAGGTTCAAGCTTTAGATGCTGCCAGAGTTCAGATGAAATCAAAGCCTCATGATAGCAGCAGTTGTTGCAATGACCATACCTCACTTTCAGCTTACTTCCAGGTAAACAAAAATCAGATGAAACGAGGCAGTGACAAAATACATCTCTAGGAATCCCCTTCATCTGTGTCCTGTGAGGATTCTGGGGCTCCTCCATCTTTCTGAGGGACAGCAGTGTCTTTTTCTATAGGACCTAGGTTATCTGGTTGTGCTTTGAAAGCCCAGCTTCCTTCTTGCCTCCACTTCATGATGCTGTGTCGCACGTTCAGGGGTTAGAGTTTGCTTCCATGTTCTTTGGCCCAGTATTTCTGGGTTGGATATGGTTTTCCTTTGGCTGGATGTTTCCTTCTGCCACGTGATTGGATGTCTGCTTACTCTGCTTTGATCTGCTCAGTCCCATTAAAGGACTTTTGACTTCAATAAGAGGAATATTGCACTGAGGGCCTCTGAATCTGCTTACAAAATGCTCTGCTGTCACCTGGGTGAAAAGGATTGAAGATGTGTCCGTGGGAGATTGTGCTCATGCCATGTGTTATGCTGAAACCAATACATGCTGAGGTGTTGTCTTGCTAAGTGTTTTGACTTTCTGAACTCAGAGACTGATTTGTGTCCTCCTTGAGTAGGTTTGTCCAGCTACATCCTCTTTGGATGTGAAGCCTTTGAGTCCTGATGACTTGGTGGAGTTGTGCCATCAAACGTCAGCTCCAAACATCAGCTTCATAATGTCATGTAGCTCTGGCTGGCTGGTGGATTTTAAAGCCTTTATCTCTCCCAGTGCCATCAGCTGCTTTTACCAGGCTGCTACCTTTTCACCCCTTATCCTGGTACTGCTCTCAGTATTTTGACAGCAGAACAGTTGTTTACCACCAAAACCAGCATCTGAAATGTGAAAAGCAGCACTGGTGAAATACTGTGTTCTTTGCTGCTTTCAGTTTGTACCGCTGCAGCTTCTGCTAATATTTTGGTTATGCCTTTATCTGCTAGATAGGAGAGACTTAAACACTTTCTGTTTCCTTCTTGTGAAGGTTTCCAGTTTCTTGGTGTGTTAAGGATGACAGCGGGTGCTCAGACCTCCTCGCAGTGCAAAGTGAAGAAATGTCTTTGAGGTCACTGAAGAACACAGAAGTCTGGTCCCCATCTATAGTTCTTCTGCCTTTAATGGGTATCCAGCATTTATAGCTGTCAGGAGATGATTGAAAAAGCAACTGAAGAAAGAAATACCCTGCTGGTGTTCTAAAAAGAGAAAATTGCTTGGAAGGTTCCCCTCTCTTCTCTATTATGTTTCATTCAGGAGCATAATTGCGGGTATAATTAAATGTAAATTTTAGATGCAGTCAGATACTTAGATCCAAACACAACAGCGATGCCTAAGGAGAAGGAATGAGCTAGAAAAGGAAGCTGATGGGAAGCCTGGCACCAGCTCAGCCCCGTGTGTTGTTTTGTTGAGGCTGTTTCCCAGCTAGACGGGGGTGCGCAGCCCAGCGGGGCGCAGCAAAGGGTCACGGCACGAGCCAGGGCTTGGGTGCCTACAGCTTGTTTGCAGTCACCCAGTGATCCTCTGAGGGTCCCTTTCCCGATACTGGGGCGAGCTGGGGAAAAGGTGGTCAGACTTTTCCCACTTGCTGAAGAGCCAGCTGCTCACACTGCCCAGCAGCTCTTTGGAATACGCTGCGGAACATTCTCACCGCTGCGGTGATTTTCCCAAGGACAGCTCTGCCAAGTTGTTGGGTTGGTTTTCTTTTCTCTAACGTTGGCATGGTTCCTTTTGTGAAGGGTGGTCAGAGGCTCTTTGATCGAGGGAACAGCCTCAGGTTGGGCCAGTGCAGGTTTCCCTTGGAATCATTTTTTCACTGACAGGGTTGTTAAGCTCTGGAGACCAGGGAAATGGTTGAATCCCCAGCCTTGGACGTGTTCAGAAGTCAGGCAGCTGAGGTTCTTAGGGACATGGTTTAGCAGTGGACTTGGTTGTGGAGTTGGAGTTGGGTTAATGGTTGGATTCAGTGATCTTAAAAGTCTTTTCCAACCTAAATGATTCCACGATTCTAAGTTAGTGGAAGGATTTCCATGGAATCCAGATGACTTTCTGGCTCTGAGCTGGACAGGTTTGTACCAATCACCTTTTTGATGTTAGCATGTATAAATGTTTGAACTTTCTGTGATTTGGCAGTGCTGGGTCAACAGCTGGACACTGTGACCTTAAAGGTCTTTTCCAACCCAAATAACTCTATGATTTGTAATGGAAAAGGTTACCTACTGGGAGCACAGCAGTTAGAAAACTAGGCTAGGCTTGAAAGCACCTCAGTTTCTTACCATGTCTTAGTAGTGGTTTATTTTAGTTTCACTGGCAGCTGCTTGGGTTTGGGAGCCGCCTGGGCTTGCTTGGGAGCTCTGATTCCATCAGCAAAGAATGGTTCCTCACTCCAAGCACCTCACCCACGTTCAACTAATCCATCCTCGTTTTGGTGGCTGCATCCCAAATGCTGGAAAAGCAACCTTCTGGCAGTAGGGATGCAGTAGGTTATGTGCAAACAATAATACCGACCCCGTTAGCAGCCTTGGCTTATACCCCCACCAGTGTTTTACATGGAACCCCAAAACTCCTGCTTTATTTTTCTGTAAGAAAGCACATCCTCTAACTCCAGGCCTTACATCTGGTTTTGCAGCAGCTTGTGCACCTTGCAGCTCCTCCTTAAGACACCACACTCGCTTTGTGCATGTCTGCTGATAAAAGGGCCCTTCGTACGCTTGTGCGGACTCGTGTGCTCCCACGAGCAGAGGATGCTGCTTTGCCTTTATGCTCCAACATCCGATGGCTGGTGTGATAACAGATGAAGCGTGCCTGTCTCTCTGGTGCTAAATGAGGTGGATTATTCCACGTTATTTCCCTCGGCTGCTCCGAATTTGTGTTTGACCTGTCTCTTCAAGATACGTGATTACTCTGTACTGACTGCATCTTCTTCTTCTCCCCTGCAACAGTCAGAATGGGACCTGTACAGTGTCCAGACGCCAGAACACCATCCAGGAGCTTTTGCAGAACTGTTCGGATTGCCTGATGCGAGCTGAGCTCATAGTGCAACCCGTGAGTGCTTCTTGTTCTTCTTGTCAGGAATGCTTGTGAATATCCCGGGGGGTGGAAGCTGCGGGGTCATCCATCCTCGCAGGCTCTGCTGCTTCAGCTCCTTTCTCCCCTTTCAGCTGTTTGTGTGAGGCAACTGGGAGTGGAGGGAGTGTTTCTGAAGTTGCTTGATTTAGGTATTTAGGGGTTTTTTAGGTGTGTTTTTTTGTTATGGGTATGGTTGGACTGGATGATCTAGGAGGTCCTTTCCAACCAGGAATATTCTGTGATTCTGTAATAACCTTCTTCCTTCCCAGGCCTCCCTTGTCTGTCTATGCTCAGCATTCAGTAAAACTGATGGAAATGCAGCTGGTTAAGAGAAAGACTTCCTGATTTTACAAGAAATCTCACCCCTTAAGCAGGTTTTACTGCATCCTATTCCTCAGTTTTAGATCAAGCCTGTTGTCAGTGTAAACAGCTCTTAATAAGGTTATTAGCCCCTGGCCTCAAGTTGCCCCAGGGGAGGTTTAGGTTGGAGTTGAGGAGCAAGTTTTTCCTCTCCAGGGTTGTCCAGGTCTGTCCCAGGCTGCCCAGGGCAGTGGTGGAGTCCCCGTGACCCCTGGAGGGGTTTCCAAGCTGTGGTGCTGAGGGCCAGGGGTCAGTGGTGCCCTGGCAGTGCTGGGGGAATGGTTCGACTCAATGATCTTAAAGCTCTTTTCCAACCAAAATGATTCCATGATTATAATCAGTTACACTCTCTTAGTGTGCCCTGTAGAACATTGTTATCATTTTCTGGACCATAATTAACCTGAACCACCACAGGAAAAACCTTCATTACCTTTATTTGGTGTTTCCAGATGATCCCTACAGAAGCATATGAAACTAGATTAAAATCTTCCTGACACTTTCATCCCAACTGCCTCTTTGCTGGCTGGTACACTGACACAAACCCCCAGTGCCTGGGGGTGGGTTACACACCCACACCAGGTTCAGTTTTGGTGCACGAAGAGTGTCCTCTGTCCCTGCTGAAATGGGGGGAAGTGCAGGGTGGGGAGTGCATTCTGCTGGTGAGGCCACTGAGATGCAAAAGCCCTTTGCAGTTCTGGCAGTAGATGTGATTTAATGCACACTTTTGGACCCTCTGTGGACTGAAAATTCTTCCAGGACTAGGAACTCTTTGTGATTAGCAGCTCATTTCCCTTTGAGAGATAGAGCACGCGTGAGCATGTTTATACAGCAGTCAATGCCAGAGTAAATAGCTGCCTCTTGCTAAGGATTAATATTATTCCAGTGAAGTTAAAAGAAAGTGATGTTTAGTTCCAGTTTGGTGCCACAACACTCTTTGCTTACTTTGTCCCTCAGAAAGAACAGGAAAAAACCAAAGTTATGAGGTCCATCAGCATTTTATTGGCAAAGTCAAATCCCAGCTGGGCTCTGTTTTGTTCAGCATGGCTGTGTCAGTGTGGGATGAGTTTGAAAAGCTGCCTCTTCTTGCTTCAAGCACCATGACCATGCTGGGCCACTGCACTGAGAGGGCACATGGAGAATTTGCTGAGACTTTGGGTGATGAGGTGGGGTGCAGGGCATGGAGCTGGTCCCAGGAGGCAGGGTGGACCCTGCGTTTTTGCACTCTTAGAACCTTGGGGAAACTTGTGAACAATTGGGAGCAATATCCACCAGCTCCCACCAGGACAGCAGCTGCTTCTTGTCCTTTAAACACAAAAGAATAATGTCTTAGACACTGTGTGACACCTTGGCTCTGCTGAAGTGAACTAAAGTCAGGATGTGCTGTGTTTTATGGAATGGTTTGGTTGATATTATGTTTTAATAACTTTCTTTCATATTTTATTTGTAATAATGACTGTGGTGGATCCTCTGTTAATTTGCCTTCTGTCAGTTAGAACTAGCAGTCACAACCTATTGAGCTTCTTAAAAATAATACTCATTAACATCTCTTTTAAAACAATCAAGCTGCAGCTTAGGTGTTGAATACTTCATTTAATTTCCCATCGCTTTCTTTGTTTTAGGAGTTGAAATATGGGGATGGTGTCCAGATCAGAGGGAACAGAGAACTGGAGGAGTGTTTTGCCCAGGCAAATGACCAAATGGATATCCTGGATGGGCTCATCAGAGAGATGAGGCAGATGGGCCAGCCCTGTGACATGTATCAGAAGAGGTACTGCCTGGGAAGTGTTGAGGGAGGGAATGTGGCTGATGAACATTTGTGGCATCTCAAGTGCTCACCCTCCCTGGTGTTGCAGGATGTGACAGAAGTCAAGTAAACCTGTTTTGGGACGTGCTAACACAGAGAAGGGCCTTGCAGTAATATATAGAGAATTCCCCACCTTGGTTGTCCTCATGAAGTTCTAGTCAGTGTATTTTTTTTTCCCCCAGCCTGTGCTTTCAGCACTTTGAACACTTGCTGGCCCAGCAGGAGAGATGAATGGCATCATTCCCATGTTTTCTGGCTGCTGTCCTTGCAGACACTAAGTGATTCCTTCCCTTTCAGGCTGCTTCAGCTTCAAGAGCAAATGCGTGCCCTGTACAAAGCCATCAGCGTTCCCCGTGCCAGGAGGGCCAGCTCCAAAGGTGGTGGCTGCTACTCCTCTCAGAGTGGCTCAGGCTGGGATGAGTACACGAAACGAGTCACCAGTGAATGTTTAAACTGGATGAGGCAGCAGAAGGTAAATCTATGCAAAACCCAGACACAGTGCAGAGACCTGCTGCTGGTTTTGAATGTCCCCTCCCAAGTAGTAATGTCTTGGGTGCCAGCAGAAAATGAAGAGTGCACAAGTGCTTGTATATTATTCCAAGTTTCTCTTTTTTCCTTTTTAATATTGTACATATTGCACTGAAATATAAAACATGCATTTGGGGCCTTCTTTGGCAGAGGAAAAAGTATGGAAGTTAGATTTGAAAGCTCTGTGAGCCCCAGCTGTTAACAAAAGACATTGGTGTGTTTGTATTAGAGATGATTATGCTCAATATTTTCTTTCTTCCTTCCTTCCTTCCACAGATTTCCTTTATGATTCATGTTCTCTTTAACCCTTTATAGAGAGTGTAAAAATGCTGGGAGGGCTGGAATCCCTCTGCTGGGAGCCAGGCTGGGAGACCTGAGGGGGTTCAGCCTGCAGAGGAGAAGGCTCCATCTGGGGAGACCTTCTGGGGGCCTTGCAGGACTTGAAGGGGCCTGGCAGAAAGATGGGGACAGACTTTTGAGCAGGGTCTGTTGGGACAGGACAAGGGGGGATGGTTTGGACTGAAAGAGAGAGATTCAGGCTGGAGAAGAGGAGAAATTGTTGGTGCTGAGGGTGGGGAGAGCCTGGCCCAGGCTGCCCCGAGAGGTGGTGGCTGCCCCATCCCTGTCCCCATTGCAGGGGAGGTGGCCGGGGCTCTGAGCACCCTGCTCTGGCTGCAGATGGCCCTGCTCCCTGCAGGGGGTTGCACTGGATGACCTTGGAAGGTCCCTTCCCACCCAAACCAGTCTGATTCTATAGGACCATTTTCACAGATTTAATCATTGTCTAACATATTTCAGTTGTTCTCCATCTCTAATCTGTCCTTGTCACAGTGGGGGCCAGAGGGTAGAGCTGATTGCCACAGGACTGGGCTTTCAGAAGTCCCTGCTGAAACACACTGGAAAATGCTGAAGTTTCTACCTGTTGCATTCCCAAAATAAATCTGCCTGTACACAGCTGTTGCCCCTGTAACCTGGAGTAGAAAACACACATTGAGAGCCCATTGTCTGTGTGCTGCTGAAGTGCAAGCTGTGTGTTTGTGGTTGGCCAACCCTTTCGGAGAGATAGGGAGGGGGGAAACGGAACGAGGTGGCCAAAGTTACACTTCACAGACTCGTCGTAAATGGAAATTGCATCATTTTTATCTCTCTTTATTAGCTTGTTGCTTGGTGATCCTGTTGTTATCTGCATATGGTGTTTGCCAAGTGGCTGCTGTGCAAAGCAGACGAGGAGGGGAGAGCTCTGTACAGTTCCCACACTTTTAGGTTGGGACTGCTCATAGTCTCAGCTTTTGGTGCCCTCCCAGCCTGTGGTGTGTTTCAGAGGAAGAAGGGGAAGTGGAGATGCACTCCCTGAGTGGTAACGTGTGTAGGTATTGTGCCAGGACAGCCCCAGCAGATAAGACTGCTCTGGACAAGCTGTGGGAGAGCAGGTGCATGGTCAGACCTGCCCCAGTTTGAGGGGTGATGTTGGACAGACCCTGGGCACACTTCCAGTGATGAAAGGCAGTGAACACGCTGCACCTCCCAAAGGCACCACGTGACACCCTGCACCCCTTGCAGCCCTGCAGAGAAGGACTTGGGGGTGCTGGGGGGTGAAAAGCTGGACAGGAGCCGGCCCCGTGTGCGAGATGTGGGAAAGGTCTGAGCCCCTTTGGTTTTCTGCCAGTGTTTTTCTGCTTTCTGTCTGGATGGTTTGCTGACAGGAGCGTCAGGTGGGTCAGATTTCCAGTGTGGCATTAGGGAAAGTGCAGTGAAATCCAGACAGCCTTTGTTGGTGAACTGGCTGCCAGCCACGGCTGCTGCTTTTGCTACAGCCTCTTTAGACTGTTTAAATATCACGAGGAAGGTCAAAGTCCTTTAACTTTTAGATGACTGAATGCAAAATGGTTTTGTTTCTTGGATCGTTTTCAGCACTGCCTTTGAACCCTGGTGCTCGAGTGTGGTTCAGGCTTTCTTGTCATCTGTTGACCCATGGAGATTTGGCTCCAGGCTGGTAATGACCCAGTTTGGTCCCAACCCAGGACGAAGGTTCCTGTTTCTTGCCGGTGCGCGGGCAGGCGTTCGGGATGAGCTGGAGTCCATCTCCACAGCAGAGAAGATGATTTGGAGTGTGAGAAGCTGAATTGTGAATTCAGTGGCTTCTTGGTTTTTTGAAATGAATGAAACAAAGAACTGCTGTTGGATAGTTGTTGAGTTAGCCATTACCTGGGTGTGTTACTGGCCTTCAGAGGCTGAGATTTCCACTCCATGTCCTATGATACACGTTGCCAAAATGCAGCACAATCAACACGTTCTCATTGCAGTTTATATTACTGGTTTTCATTTAGTGTGACTGCATTTAACTGAAGTTACTGGAGGTCACAGGGCTGTAGTTAAAATGGAAGTGCCTTATACTGGCATGCAGAACTTGACTCTGGGTATTTTCACTTGAGTTGCATGAATGACATTGTTTGATAAAGTTGTAATTTGTTTTCAGAGTGACAAGAATGTAACTGTACTGTAGAAGATATAAGAGCAGCTTGATCTGAAGAAGACAAAGTACACTCCTCAGTGTGCTTCATCTAGTCTAATTTTAAGCAGCTTTAATATTTTCCCTACTTTGTTTCTTCTACTTTGGGAGCCTCTCATGCAGTTGGATGACAATTTAAAGAAACTGTGACCCCTTTTTGTGACCTTCCCTTGGTTCAGTTTCACTCTCTACTGCATAGTCACGTTCCCTTCAGTTCAATTCCTTTATGCCCCGATTTAGACAACAAAGTTAGAAACGAAAATTCAAATGCTGTCTCTTTTCTCCCAGGCTGAAATGGAGCTGGTGAAATGGGGCTTTGATGCTGCATCCATTGAGCAACAGATTGGTGACCATCGGAGAACTCACAATGCCATCGGAGACTATCGCTGGCACTTGGACAAAGTCAAAACCGACCTGGTAATTACTGCTTCCCTTACAGGCAGCTCAGATTGACATCACTGGCTCACTGGTTTCCCTCTAGGAAAAGAAGAATGCTGAACAGCTCAGCTTCTTTTCAGAAAGCATTGGTGTCATGATAGCAGCCACTTTCAACCCCAGTCTTTATTATTTCATGGTTATTTTGTGTCCTGCTTCTTTCCCCAGAATTTTAATTAGAAAATTTAGTAGCTCTTTAACATTTTGTTGTTGTGTACCAAGGCTGGCAAATTAATATTGCAGCATTTTGTGTGAGGTGAAGAGTGGCTAAGAAATATTATTCTCACTTTTTGTCCAGGTGCCTTAAAATCAGAAAGTGAAAGCATGAGGTGGGTGTTTAGATCCAGCCTTGAGCGATGGGGAAATGTATGTGGAAAAATTCTGGGCTAAGCTTAGAGATTTTTCTTCTTTTAACTGAAGTTTCTGTTGCCCTTTGGATTTTGTGATTGGAATAAAGTAGTCACTGAAAACGCAGTGGTTAACTTCCTCTCCTGTCAGCCCAGCAGCAGATAGAGGAAGGAGGAGGCTCTTTTCTCACACAGACAGGAGATGGATCTAAAGAAAAGGCACTTTGTTCTGCAGCTTTGATTTCTCAGCCACGCTGGAGGGTGGAAGGGATGTTGTTCCCTTTTCCCTTCTTCACACAGGAAGGGTTATGGTCTGGTTTTGTGTATCGTGGTCCTCTGGTGCAGATCTACTCACCTGTGCTTCTTGCAGGCATTTGCAGGTCACCACCTGTAGTTGCAGTGTTATGATTCTGACTCTGTAGAGGAAATAGCAGCAAATAGGCAACTTGTAAAAGGCTCACTGAATATTTGCTGTCTGTTTCAGCGGGAGAAGGCTGCAGTTCATCAGCTGGAGGAAGAGTACGAAGGACTGCTGGTGAGCATGAGATGTGTTCATTTCTGATCCCTCTGTGAGTGCTCTTCTTGCTTCATTAACACCGGTGTGGTTGTCTAAGGATGATTCAGATTTCAACAGGGTGGCAGAGGCATATTTAAATAAGTCAATTCAGCTGTAAACTGACAGCACTTCAAAGTTTCTGTAGGGTTCAGTGTGAGTCATGAATTTCAGATTAATTCATTAGTTGCTGTATAAATAACTTACCCTCATAAGGAAGTTTCTAACTGGCAGCTGGTGCAGGGAGTTGGGCACTAAGTGGGTGAAGAGTAGAACTTTACCCCCTTAATGGGAGTACACCCAGTGATGAAATTAGTCTGTATGTGAAGCTTAAAAGTTACTCAAGGGTGGGATTGGAACCAAACTGTATGTAGGGCTGTTCCTCTTTCCCACTTGGGGTCATCATTTAAAACACACTGAGGACCTCGTGCAAACAGCAGATTTAACTCCTGGGATTGGAAGCTGATTCCTGTACAGATTTCAAGCAGCAGGATGTGTGTTGTGACAGGACAGAGAAGGAATCTTTTCACTGAGTGTCATCACTTCAAAGCTGCTGCTACAACATCAAGGATGTGCTATGAGTAGAAAATACAAGTAGAAGTGTTGTTAAAAGTTCAGACATGTCTTGTACTCCCCCCACCCCGTGCCTCTTTGCTTGCCTGCATGTCTGCTACACTTGTGCTTAAAATAACTTTTGGAAGCTGCTGACCTCAGGTTCCCATTGTTCTATAAATCTAGAGATGTTCTCCACTGTCCATTGCCAGCAGGTTTCATAGGCACATTATCTGCTGTCCCTTGCCAGCAGGTTTTATAGATGTGTGGGGTTTGCTGTTGTTTTAGTCTGAAAAAAAGACTTGAGAAGAAAGGGATACGCTGTGCTCTTGGCTTCCCCTTCTCCACCCAGCAGAGGCATTTTTGTGTTGATGGCTTCTCATTTCTGGTACTCCTTGCAGAAATACTCCTTTGAGAGAATGGATCAGCTCCGTCAGTTCCAGAACCTCATTCAAGCCACCAGCAGAGAGATCATGTGGATCAACGACTGTGAGGAAGAGGAGCTTCTCTACGACTGGAGTGACAGGAACACCGACATCGCCAGGAAGCAGGAGGCTTTCTCTGTAAGACAGCTCAACCTCCTTGTGCTTTCCATGGGTCCTCCTTTGGGATGGTGAGGGAATTTGGCCCCAGTTGTCTGTCACCAGGAAGTAGAGTTGTACCAGAGGGAGCTTCTCTCTTCTGGTTGGGTTTGTCAGTGCACAGTCAGCAGTAGTTTGCAGAGCTCCTTGTCTTCTGTGGGTAGGTAGGGAAATGGAGCAGGTGCATTTTTAACCCATATTGGTGCTGATCACCATGCTGAAAAAAGAATGAAAGTTCACACTGTTTAAGGAGGTACTTTTTTGACTTCAGCTGTTCTGGTTGTTGCAAGGTGCAGTTGGTTTTGCTTCCATCATTCCTAGGAAAGGCAGAACTTGGGGTGCTTTGCTCTGTGAAGGAACAAGCCTAGGAACTAGGACTGAGATGACTGTACCTCCTTTGATTCTACTGTCTTCATAGTTAACCTCACTACACTGGCTAAAATGACTGTGCACTGTGAGCAGGGATAATTGTACATTACCACAGCTACCTGGAAAACTTTTAAGTATTAATCATCCTGTGCAGAGTACATTTGGGGGCTTGTGTAATGCTGTGTTTTGGGTGTTTAGAAACGTATGAGTGAACTGGAGCTTAAAGAAAAAGAACTCAACAAGCTAAAGCAAGAAAGTGACCAGCTAGTGCTCAACCAGCACCCTGCTTCAGACAAAATCGAGGTGAGTTAAGACTCTCTGCTTTCCCTTGCTCCTTTAATTGCTACACAGGAAAAGTTCTTGGTGAAAGCCTAAAAACAGAAGGCTGCATTTCAACCTGCAAAGGGTTTGCCTGCCAAAAAGCCTGTCCATTTTTATCTGTGAGCAGCTCTGATAAATGTTGCTGCCTACAAACAAGGCTGTGATGATTGCAGGCTTCTGAAGAGCTCTGGGGGGAGCTCTTGTTGCTCTCACGTTTGATAAGTGCATGCAAAAATTCCTACGAGGCTTTGGGAGTTGTCTGAGTGTATTGAAGTTGCTGAAGCTCGAGTTGACTGGAGAGCAGTGGAATTTCTGGTGGGAAGGCATGTCGTCCTTCTTCTGCTCTGGTCCCAGGCATGCTCTGAAGAAAGCCACTCCCTTGGTCGAGGGTTTATATTTAATCCAGGGGCAAATAGTTTCTGCAGCTGAAATTCAGAGTGTATTTCTACAGCTTAGCCAAGATGCTGTTGCTTTCACAGCTTGGTGTACTTTTACCCTTCAATTATAAAGGCAGCAACAATTTGTAAAATCTCCTTTTATTAGGAAATGCTGTAGTTGCTGTAATTTGAAAAGGACATAAGAACCCTCAAAATAAAATCAGCTAATAGGAAAAAAAAGAGTCCTTTCTGTTTCTCAGTGTCTTTCAAAGTAGCCACTGTAAAAAACCCTATTTGACAGTCTTCCCTGGGAGCAGAAGAGGACAGTTTGCAACTTAAATATTTTATTTGCACTGCTGTTTGTGCATTTTGCCCCTTTTTTTGCTCATGCACTCCAGGCTTTGTGCTGGTCAAACAAAAGTCAGGACATGAATGAATTTCTGTGTCACACGAGCAGGTGTTTAACTCACTCCAGTTGGGTAGAGGCTTAGGAGCTGGGGAGCTGTTTGTATGAGCTACGTTATTCTGGTGTGCATGAATTTGTCTTAGCAGATTTTTCACTTGTATTTACGTGGAGCATAAATAGTTTTGCTTGAGTCTGGGTGTGGGACAGAGATCAGTGCAGTGTTTAAGTTCTGTGTGTTGTTATTTTTGTTAGGCCTACATGGATACGTTACAAACTCAGTGGAGCTGGATTCTGCAGATCACCAAATGCATTGATGTTCATCTGAAAGAGAATGCAGCTTACTTTCAGGTGAGGAGTTGTGGAGATTTCACACTACTTTTCTTGAAAGTGTGATTTTTGGTTGGTTTTTAATTTGTTTTTTTTCTGTACCAGAATATTTCTAAACCCCTGTGCAGTTATGTGTACCACACTGTTACTGTGTTGTAAATATTACCCTCCTGACAGATATGAACTGGGATTTCTTACCAAATATATCCATTAATATCTAGCAGACACTTCTTAGAGCTGCATCCAACTGAAATCACAACTTTTCTCCTGTAGTTCTTCGAAGAGGCCCAAGCCACAGAGTGCTACCTGAAAAACTTACAAGACTCCATCAGAAAGAAGTTCATCTGTGATAAGAGCATGTCACTGCAGTCATTGCTGGAGCAGATCAAGGAGCTGGAGGTACTGTCACCTGACAGGTTCTGTTCTGCTTTCCTTGGAAATCAGTTGCCCTCTCTCTTCAGATACCAAAGCTAGACCCAGGTGCACTGCAGTGCTTATCTGCAGTCCTCTGTGAATGCAAAACCAGAGTGGTAGATTCCTGCCCATTTCTTAGGAAAGCCTACAAACAGATCAGTGTTACTTTAATTCACATTAATAATGTTTGGGGATTCTGATTTCTTCTTCAATCTGGAGTGAGCCCAACAAATTCCCACATTTCTGACCTACTAACAATTAAAAAGAGGAGAGACACCCATTCATCTAGAATAGATTTTTCCTCAAAGGATTAAGTGTGTTTCATAAATGATCCATTGTGTCTCTGTGCTCTCTTAAATCAGCCTTTGTAGCTATTTGCCCTCTGTGATTTAGGCACTACATGAGAGAAAAAGTGGTCAGTGAAGTGAAAGGGCAGTTGAAGGTGGGCCTGAGGGTGTTCTGTTGTTGGTCCTTTTTTTGGTTCACATTCGTGTTACAGAAGATTTCCATTTTCCTGTGTTTCTTACCCATGGCTTTAACCACATTGCAGACCCATGTGAAAAACCTGCTCTGCAAGTTTTGCAACCTTTGCAACTCAGAGCTGCAAAGACATTTAGTTTGAAGCCTTTCTTCTCTATTTTTTTTTTCTTTTTTTTTTAAACTGGAGTTTTCCTTTATTCCCAGTGGGATGAGTGGCCTATAAAGGAAGTTTTGCCTCCAGTGAGCCCCAGACATATCCCTCTCTTAACCAGTGGGAACTAGTGGTTTCTTTTTAGAACAAATTTGTAACACACAATTCATCTTTGCAGAATGAACGAGAGAGAATTCTTGAATACAAGAGGCAAGTGCAGAGTTTGGTGAATAAATCCAAGAAGATTGTGCAGCTGAAGCCCCGGAACCCAGACTACCGGAGTAACAAGCCCATTATCCTCAAGGCTCTGTGTGACTACAAGCAGGATCTGGTACTGTGTCTGCTTTTGGCTGAGAGTGAACACCACGTAAACTAAACATGGCAAATGATGTAGTAAACAAACTGTTGAGCTGATAGGAGTAACCCCTTTGTTTGCTTTTGGTCAGCATTTGAATTTCTTTGACAAAACCTCTCTGGCTTTCTTGCAGTTATGAATAAACAAGTTCTTAGATAAATCTAGTCAAAATTATTATCATTAAACCACTAAGTAGCATTAGTACACATAATTCAAATTCAAACTGGACTGCTCTCTTGCCCTGGTATGAAGCCAAAATACACACCCAGACCTGGCAGCTGGGAAGCACTCCCCACTTGTGTGATCCAGATGCATCTTCCTTGTCTGTCTCCTAGAAACCCCATCTTACTTAACCCAAGAAAACAAGGTTGTTCTGCATTCCTTCCAGAAAACAGTGCGCAAAGGAGATGAATGTATCCTGAAGGACAACAACGAGCGCAGCAAGTGGCTGGTGACCGGCCCTGGAGGAGTGGATATGCTGGTGCCATCAGTTAGTCTGATCATCCCACCCCCCAATCCATTAGCAGTGGATCTTGCTACCAAGTGAGTTGCTGCCTGGGTTTGGACACTTACTGCTGGGAGGAGACAGAAGGGTTTGCTCAAACTAGCAACCAGTCACAAAATCTGGTCTGTGCCTTGACCAGTGCCCATGCACCCTTTAAGGGTGGAGGATGAAGAACTAGAACCTTGACTTGAGAAAATTCACATCAGTGAAGCTTGCTGGGATCTAAAAATATTTAAAACATTTACTATTTTTTTTTTTGTCATCTCTAATAATGAAAGTCAAGGATAAATTAATTTCCATGGACTCCTTTTTTCAAGTAGAGAACAAGCCTTAACACAGTCCCCAGCTGATGGATGTTTCTTCAGATGGTTTGGTTTTTTTGATGGATGCTTTGCTACAAGGACAGACACGTTTTGACTGTGGAATTTCTTTTCTCAGAATTGAGCAGTACTATGAAGCTATTTTAGCTTTGTGGAACCAGCTGTATATCAACATGAAGAGCCTGGTGTCTTGGCATTACTGCATGATTGACATTGAGAAGATCAGAGCCATGACTATTGCCAAGGTGAGACTCCACGTGGCTTTATCTGTAGACTAGGGACATCTGTGACCTAACCTCTACTGTCCCAAACACTGCTTACTGTGTCTAGTGCAGATATATGTTCTGCAAAACCATGGGCCATCCTTCTGCTGGGGCTCTGAGCACCCTGCTCTGGTTGCAGATGTCCCTGCTCCCTGCAGGGAGGTTGCACTGGATGACCTTTCAATGTCCCTCCCAACCCATACCAGTCTATGGTTCTAAGTTGTTTTATTGAAAGAAGCAAACTTTTTTTTCCCATTCAAACATGATACGGATGAAATGGGAAGATGAACTAAGGGGATTTATTCCCCTTATTGTTGCTGTACTAGTTCACACTATGCAAGGGCATGGACAAACAGAGTAAGAAGTGGAATTTCCAGCTATTCTTAAGTTCCAAAATTATTGTAACAAGAAGATAGGAGCTCAGAGGGCACTTTTAGCACCATATGTTTAGAGGCAGCTCAGGTAGGTTCTGGTTCTATTCTAAAATGCAATTCCTTTGGGTCTTTATGTAGGTGTATTAGTTTGTTGTGTGATGCTTAACTAATTGCCTAATTCTCTTCTTCCTCCTTTCAGCTGAAAACAATGCGTAAGGAAGACTACCAAAAAATAATAACTGACCTGGAGATCCATTATCAAGAATTCCTCAGGAACAGCCAAGGCTCAGAGATGTTTGGCGACGAAGACAAACGGAAGATCCAGACTCAGTTCACTGATGCTCAGAAGCACTACCAGACCTTGATTATACAACTGCCCAATCAACCACGGCAGCCACAAACAGGTTTGTCTTCCTCCTGGTTTTTGTAGAGATCAGACTGCTGGGGTTTCTTTGTTCAGGGGGTGGGGGTAGTGCATTCTTTTAATGTGAAAATGTTCTCATAAACATGTGAATGAAAACATGTTCGAGAATTGAGCTGCTGTCTCCCAGCGTAATGAAACTGCAGGGTGGAGTATCTTTTGTTCTTCCTCCCTTTGGTGCAAATCAGGGGACAGTCCCCCAAAGTTCATGGGGAAAATGAGAGGAATTTAGTCCACCTGATACACTCTCCATTATTAAGAAACAAAATCTCCCTGCTGCATTTCAAGAAGCACGTTGGCCTTTTTGTGAGGGAGAGAATTCATTCACTTCAACAGACAACTCAGTGCTCAGGTCACTTGGGCATTACATTGGCTTTCTGTATATAGGTGCTGAGTTCTCTGGCAGCTGACATTTACCCCCTTCACCTTCCAGTGGTCCCAACTGAGAGCTGTCCTGTGGGTTCCTCAAACACCATTATTGTTAACGAGAGAAACCGAGAACATGAGAAGCAGGAGGCCTGGCTGCTGATGGAGCTTCAGAAACTTCGGCGTCAGATTGAAGCTTCTGAGATTCGGATGGTTCAAAGAACTCCACTTACAGTGGATCAAGGAGCTGTGCATGACTTTTCAGTCAGAATAAAGGATTTAGAGGTAACTGTGGTTATTTTTGTTTGAGCATCTCAAGCTGCAGTTGTGTTTCTGATCAGCTGGGAAAGATACACATCCTGTCCAGGAAATCCTCAGTGGGCTGCTAGCCATGATGATTTGGATTGGAGTTTATCTCCTATGTAGAAAAAGTTGATTCCTGGATTTTACAAGTCAAATTCTGTCAGGCAAAGAATACAGAAAGTGTGAAGTCAAGTGGACATGAACTCACATTAAGCCTCATCTGTGTTACAACACTTTTGTGTGGATCCCACTTGACCACCTACTTGTGAAGTGCTGTCTGTGGGGTGCAGAGTGGACACGAGAGGCTTACAGACTCTGTCCCTCTCCCAGTTCTTAAGATTTGAAGGAGCCTGGAGAGAGAAGATCAGTAAATAAAGAGAACAGGTTCAGCTTGTGACAAATTCCCCTGAGGCAATGAGGTGGTAAAGGTCTGAAGAGCAGGAGAACCTTGGCACGTCTGCTGAGTGCAGTAAAGCCCTTGGCTTTCAACAGAGCTGAGTTTTGGAGTGGATGAGATGCTCAAAAAGGAGTATTACCTGTTGTGGGCTGTGCAGAAAAGAAACCACCTGGTGTTACCTTGAAGCCAGCGAGCTCAGGCACTGCTTCAGTCCTCAGTCAGGCTGGTCAGTGAACAGCAGACTCTGGATAGGGAAACCAATTGCTATGTGCTGTAGAACGATCCTTCAGCCATCAAAAATGTGTAAATTGGACATTCTCTTTCCTTAGGGTGTGCAGAATGACTCCCAGATAATGGCTGAAACCCTCAATAAGCATAAGGACTTGCTGCCTAACTTCAGAGGCTGTGAAAAGTATGTGTACTTGCAGTCAGAGATAAATGCCCTGTTTCAAAAACTGGAAAATATTAATGGTGTTTCTGCTGGCTACTTAGACAGGTAAGAAAATTGAGGTTACAGCAATAAATCATTTACTTTCTTCCATAATTCTTAGTCCAGAACTCTGCCTTTTATTTTCAGTAGTGTAAAATATGTTCTTTCCTACAAATGAGGAAGAAACAAGACAATTACATGAATTTCTTCTCTCTTCTGGAAGACTTAAGGGGAAAAAAAAAGTGAGAATTGTGATTATCACTGAAATTTCTTGTGTTTTTTCTGTTCTCTTTAACTAATGATCTGCAATTAATTAGAAATATCACCTTTTCTGCCCCAGTCCATGATGGGCTTGTCTTGTATTATGTATTTTAGCTTGAATGCACTGAGGTGTCTGCTCCAGATTATTCTGCAGACAGAAGATGTGATCAGAGTTTTTGAAGTCAGACTGTCTGAAGAGGAGACTGTGCCTCTGGAT
The DNA here is from genome assembly GCA_013399075.1 of Chloroceryle aenea. Lineage (NCBI taxonomy): Eukaryota > Metazoa > Chordata > Aves > Coraciiformes > Cerylidae > Chloroceryle > Chloroceryle aenea. The sequence continues at coordinate 80,118 of VWZY01001797.1, forward strand.
CTTGATAAAGTGGAGGCTTATCGGGCTTGTCTGAAGGTGAGGGGCCAAGACCCAAGGACACAGCAAAGCAAAAGTTGTAGCTGCCAGCAGTGGTCTGAGCTGGGTGAAACCCTTCTGAAGCCACGGGGGATGGAAATGCTGATCCTGTGGTAGCCTTGATTCCACAGCTCTTGCAAGTGCAGGAATATTACATAATTTGATAAAAGTTTCTAGCCAGTTCTTTCTAGGAACAGGCAAAGCAGGCTCTTCCCTTTTCTACCCTTATTTGATGANTATATATATTTTTATTATTATTGTTTTCATTCTTGCTAATGTTTTTGGATTAATTACTTCCAGACAGCATTTTCCCCCTCAAAGCAACCGTGCTTACTCCTGAATACCCTATACCCGACAGCACTAAAGCCCTGTGTTGGGTGATGAATAACCAAGACAATTCTCATTTACTTGATATTTTTTTTCTGGTTGGTTTTGTTCAGAATCTCCTTTTAGAGCTTCCTGTAGTTGTACCTCTTTTTTATTACTGTGTCTTATTTATGAAAAATATTTTGAGAGGAAAAAAACCTTTCCATGTTGACAATTTTCCCTGTTGTTTTTTTTTTCCTAGGTCATGGGATTTAGAAAGGCAGATCAAACAGCTGAAAACTTACCGAGATCTCTACCAGGCTCTGTGCAAATGGATCTGCGATGCCAAGCGCAGGCAGGATTCTATCGAGTCCACCAAGCTGTGTGATTGCAACACCATCATGAGATACCTGCATGATCAGAAGGTGTGCAGTGCCAGAATCAGTTACCTGTAACTATCTGTGCTTTCATTTGTTCTGCTGTTCAGAAAATACCAATATCACTGCAGTCTGCAGTACAGTGGCCTGGTTTGAATTAGAAAGCATGCTGGCTACCAAAAGACACCAGATGTGTGGAAGGCAGGAGAGAGGAAATATTACCCTCATTACTTTCTGTCAGCACTTCCACAGATNAAAAAAAAAAGTGAGAATTGTGATTATCACTGTAATTTCTTCTGTGTTGTCTGTTCTCTTTAACTAATGATCTGCAATTAATTAGAAATATCACCTTTTCTGCCCCAGTCCATGATGGGCTTGTCTTGTATTATGTATTTTAGCTTGAATGCACTGAGGTGTCTGCTCCAGATTATTCTGCAGACAGAAGATGTGATCAGAGTTTTTGAAGTCAGACTGTCTGAAGAGGAGACTGTGCCTCTGGATCTTGATAAAGTGGAGGCTTATCGGGCTTGTCTGAAGGTGAGGGGCCAAGACCCAAGGACACAGCAAAGCAAAAGTTGTAGCTGCCAGCAGTGGTCTGAGCTGGGTGAAACCCTTCTGAAGCCACGGGGGATGGAAATGCTGATCCTGTGGTAGCCTTGATTCCACAGCTCTTGCAAGTGCAGGAATATTACATAATTTGATAAAAGTTTCTAGCCAGTTCTTTCTAGGAACAGGCAAAGCAGGCTCTTCCCTTTTCTACCCTTATTTGATGACTGCTCTCCATAGTTCTGAGACACTGAATTGTTAGCTACAGAATATGACAGCAGAGGGCTTTGGCTGAGCAAATTACTTAAGAGTGAATCTAACTTTAAACAGATTCTCAAGTCAAACTCTGTTTACCAAAGTAGATGTTTCCCTTTAACCATGTCCAGCTGACATCAGTGTCCATACCTTGCTGAATTAGAAACAAAACCTTCAGACCCCGACACGTTGTGCGTGCTGCGGATGGTTAAACTTGAGTATCCTCCCAAGAATAAACCAGATGACAGCGTTTTGTTCTTCCTCTAGAAAATGAAAGCAGACCTAAACATGAAGAAGTCGCTGCTGAATGCCCTGGAAAATGAGCTGCAGAAAACACTGCAGATTCACTCTCAGTCTTGCCAGTCCTACAACCTGTACGACATGGACATCGGGAAGTTCTGTGACAAAGTCACCCAGCTAATAGACCGCTGGCAGAGAGCTGATAAGCAGATAGATAACAGGTTGGCTCCTCTTTCTGAATACCTTCTTCTTTATTGCTACTAAAATCATCTTAACAGCGAGTCTAAAAACTGCTGTGCACTAATCAGCACTTCCAGAGGACAAATCATGACTTTAGAAGACCAGAGCAACTGTGAATAGGCTGAATGTCCTTTGAAGAGGATTGTGTGAAGCCAAGCAGGAAAATGTAGTTATTCATGGAAATGTATAATCTAGGTGCTACAGAGGAGTTGTAATTATATATATATATATATTTATTATTATTGTTTTAATTCTTGCTAATGTTTTGGGATTAATTGCTTCCAGACAGCATTTTCCCCCTCAAAGCAACCGTGCTTACTCCTGAATACCCTATACCCGACAGCACTAAAGCCCTGTGTTGGGTGATGAATAACCAAGACAATTCTCATTTACTTGATATTTTTTTTCTGGTTGGTTTTGTTCAGAATCTCCTTTTAGAGCTTCCTGTAGTTGTACCTCTTTTTTATTACTGTGTCTTATTTATGAAAAATATTTTGAGAGGAAAAAAACCTTTCCATGTTGACAATTTTCCCTGTTGTTTTTTTTTTCCTAGGTCATGGGATTTAGAAAGGCAGATCAAACAGCTGAAAACTTACCGAGATCTCTACCAGGCTCTGTGCAAATGGATCTGCGATGCCAAGCGCAGGCAGGATTCTATCGAGTCCACCAAGCTGTGTGATTGCAACACCATCATGAGATACCTGCATGATCAGAAGGTGTGCAGTGCCAGAATCAGTTACCTGTAACTATCTGTGCTTTCATTTGTTCTGCTGTTCAGAAAATACCAATATCACTGCAGTCTGCAGTACAGTGGCCTGGTTTGAATTAGAAAGCATGCTGGCTACCAAAAGACACCAGATGTGTGGAAGGCAGGAGAGAGGAAATATTACCCTCATTACTTTCTGTCAGCACTTCCACAGATTATGGACAAGACTGTGTTGGGCTCCTACATGATCACTGACACTTTGATACATCGGGTGTGAATTAATTTAAGGAACTGTATGATGGTGCAACTTCCAGGACAAATTATAACACACAAGTCCAAAGCAAGGAAATATATCGAAGATAGAGGAGCCCTCCCTTCCAGCTCTGGGGTTTATTCAGTTGCTAGGTGTTCTTTCTGAGAATAATCTCCTCACACACACAGAGTTTGTCCTTGTTAAAACCACAAGGCTATGGATCATGTCAGGTCTCAGCTCCTGGGGTTGCAGTGGTCTCGTACTGGTGGAGGCAGTGTGTGCAGGAGGAAATAGTGGTAAATCTTCAGGGAGTGCTTCACAGCTCACTTCTTTTCTTGACAGAACCTGCACAGTGAAATCTGTGGGAAGCGAGACAAAGTTGAGGAGCTTCTCAAGCATGCAGATCAGTGCTCGGCTGCAATTAAGGTACTTGGATTTCAGCATTTTTATGGGGTGTGGCTTTTCATGGTCAGGCGCATCCCATCGTCTCTGCTCTGCTGGCAGGGGAAATGTTGGCTCCCTGGTGTGTGTGCAATGCAGGAATTGCTGAGGTGAAACACCCACATGTACAAAATACAGTGAAAGCAATTTGTGTCCTGGCCACCTGAAGATTATAGGATAATGCAGGAGATACCAGTGAGAGCTGCTTTGTGGGAGCACTAAACCCCCCATCTAGCCAGACCAAACTTTCCAGTTCACGTGTTAAAAAAATAAGGGAGTCAAGAACACATTGGTAGCTTAGGAATTAGGTCTGATTAGGATCTGGTCCAGGAGGAGACACAAATGCTGCTTAGCAGGAGGAATGGTGGGCAGTAGCCATGAAAACCAGGAAGATACTCAGGGAATGACTTTGTGGTCTTTGGGGTTTTAATTCACCTTCATATCCATGCTTTCTCCAGCTCAGTCTTCCTTTCTGTGACAAAGATCTTGCTTTATACGTGACGTGGCAGATGTGATAAGACAGAGGCAGCATTGTGGTTGATAACAGTACCTAGACCCTTGCTCCCTTGAATCTTTTCTGTCTCCAGGTAGCCCTCAACTAACAGAAACATGTACCTTCCCTTTTGTAAAATGTTTTTTCTCTTTTTCCCCTTTGTCCTGAGTCACCACAGTGGTACTTGAACTGATGAGTTTCTCTTTACGATGGAGATACAAACAAGGGCAAACATAGCTGTTTATTTAAAAACAACCCCAAAACTTAATTTGCATTGGAGGAAAAGCAGATTCCCTGAGAATTCTTTGGCACTTGCTAAATGGGTCTTAACCTTTCCCTGTCGTTTCACAGGATTATGAACTACAAGTTGCTTCCTACAGTTCTGGCTTAGAAACACTGCTCAACATTCCTATCAAGAAGAGTGTGGTTCAGTCTCCTGCAGTGCTGATTCTACAAGAGGTATCTTTCCTTCCTTCCCATCCATCTTTTGAATACATTTATTTGTTCGTGTGAGCCCTTGTGAGTCCCATCCAGCTGTATTCCAAGAACTGGTGCTGTCATTGCTAACGTGTGCTAACCACCTAAGCACGAGGCAATAGTGCAGCAGAGTCACTGTGCTGGGACATCACACTGGGGCTCATTTGGGCAGTTAATTAGCCTCAGGAATTTGCCTTGTCCCTATTCACTGTCCATTGCATATATATTGTGAGAAAGGAAGGTGCATCCTCTAAGTGGTTTAGGTTGCTTTCAAGCTGGGAATTAGCCACTATTAAAAGTTGCTACTGTCAGCCAGGAAGAGTGTGATGAACCAGGGATGAAGCCTTGGATTTAATATCCTGTCAGCTGTGAGGGGAAATAATCAGAAGGGAGAATTTATACATTTGGGGTCCTCAGAAAGTCCTGTGAATTTGTGAGGTGGGGAGTTTGCTTCTTGCTTTGTTGTGATCTGTTTTCTCGAGTGGATTGGAGTCCTTTAAGTGATCAGAGACATAGGTGTGTGCATATCTAACTCTGCAGTGCAAGCTGCTAACAATTCTCTCTCTTTTCAAGGCCAGTGAGGCTCAGTCTCGCTACATCGAGCTTCTCACAAGATCAGGAGATTATTACAGATTCTTAAGTGAAATGTTAAAGAGCATGGAGGACTTGAAGGTAATCAGACTCTTACTCTCTTTACTTTCTAGTTTTATCACAGGTTAGTGCTGATCAAAGACTTGATGCTTAAGTACAGTGCAAAAGAGTCCACAGAACTTAAATCCTGAGCTCAGTGGTGGCTCCCGGGAAGGAGGCCTGTGAGCAGTTCCATACATCTTCTGTCAAAGTCACCTCCAAGGTCATGTGGGAGGTGGAGAACAGCAGCCTTCTTGGTAAAAAGGAGGTGCTCCTCAAAGCACATCCAGGTCCATCTCTGCCCATTGCAGCCTTGACCTCAGCGTGAGTCCAGTTATCTCGGCGCTCCTCTTGGTTAAGTGGTCACACCTCATTTCAGACTTATTCTAAAGAGTTTCAAATGGAAAACACCTGATGTGATAGAGCTCCAGGGAAAGGGAAAGGCCCGTTTAAGAGGTCACTTACATGGAATGTGAATTGCCTGTTTGAAAATCATGGAGGTTCTAAAGAAGGCTGTTTAATAACTCACGGAACATCAGCTTTTGCTATCTGTATTGCATCTCCCTCCCCCCCATCATGTACCATTTCCCTTCCAAAAATAAATTAGGCTGCTTCTGGTTTCAGCTGATTTCTGACCAGGCACATTATGCTGATTTCTGAATAAGGTTTGACTCTGAATTTATTCAGAGGACTCCAGAATTTGTCTTGGTGACACTAAATTTAAAATAAAAAGCATCTTGAGCTCTCATTGAAGCAGGGAAAAACCAAACCTGCTTTAAGCTGTCAGTGTTACAAATGTGTATTGTATTGCATGTGATGATTTTGAAGCAGTTGTCACCAGTGTTTATGTGGCTTTTTGTTTGTTTGTTTTTCTGCTGTCATTTTGCAGATGAAAAACACCAAAATTGAACTCCTGGAAGAAGAGCTCAGGCTTGCCAGGGATTCAAATTCAGAGACAAGCAACAAACATAAATTCCTGGAGCAAAATCTGCAGAAGTACCAGATGGACATTTCTCAGCTCAAGGCAAAGCTGATGAGTTTGGAGGAGATGAAAAGACAAGCTGAAATGGATGGCAATTCTGCTAAGCAAAACCTGGACAAATGCTATGCTCAGATAAAGGATCTAAATGACAGAATAACCAGGCTGACTTACGAGACTGAGGATGAGAAAAGGAAAAGGAAGTTGCTGGAGGACAGATATGAGCAGCAGAAGAATGACTATGACCAGCTGCAGAAAACAAGACAAAACGAGAAAGACAGCCTTGGATGGCAAAAGTTAGAGTCTGAGAAGGTCATCAAGGAGAAGGAGTACGAGATAGAAAGATTAAGGGTTCTTCTTCAGGACGAAGGCACACGGAAGAGGGAGTATGAAAATGAGCTGGCTAAGGTAAGAAACCAGTTTAGCGAGGAGATGAGTAATTTAAAGAACAAGTATGAAACAGAAATTAATATTAAGAAGACCACAATCCAGCAGATAGCTGCACAGAAAGATGATGATGCGAAAGGCCTCAGAGCCCAGGTTGACAGACTGACGAGAGAAAACCGAGACCTTAAGGATGAGATCGTGAGGCTGAACGATGCCATTCTGCAGACCACAGATCAACGGAGGAGGGCAGAAGAAGACGCTCTTCAGCAGAAGGCTTGCAGCTCTGAGGTGTCCCAGCAAAAGCATCAGCTAGAGCTGGAGCTGAAACAGATCATCCAGCTTCGTGGTGAGGACAACTCAAGATACAAGCAGGCCCTCGAGGAGGCTGCCTCGACTATTCAGGATAAAACTAAGGAGCTGGAAAGGCTGAAGGTTCAGCTTCAGGAAGAGGCTAAAAGCCGATGGGAACTTGAGAATGAATTGGCTAAGGTAAGGAACAGTTATGATGAGGAAATTATTAGTTTAAAGAACAAATATGAAACTGAGATTAATATCACAAAGACCACAATTCACCAGGTCACCATGCAAAAGGAAGAGGACACAAATAATTATAGAACGCAGCTTGATAATGCCATGAGAGAAAATAGGAATCTGTGTGAAGAAATTAGGAGGCTGAAGAATACAATAACTCAGACAACAGATAACCTACGGAAAATAGAGGAGAACGCTCAGCAGCAAAAGGCAGCTGGCTCTGAGCTTTCTCAGAAGAAACAGCAGCTGGAGATTGAGCTGAAACAAGTTATTCAGAGGCACTCGGATGAAAGCTTGCGGTACAAGCAGTCGCTTGATGATGCTTCTAAGACCATTAAGGAAAGAAACAAAGAGATCGAAAGGCTGAGAAAGTTGTTGGATGTAGAAACAAGTCAGAGAAAAGAAGTAGAGGATGAGAACAGTCAGTTAAAGAGAGTCCAGTTTGACCTGCAGAAAGCAAACACCAGCGCGACTGAGACAATTAACAAGCTGAGGATCCAAGAGCAGGAACTGGCCAGACTGAAAATTGACTACGAGAGAGTTTCGCAAGAGAAAAAAGGCAGGGATCAAGAAAGTGCAAAGTTCCAGAGCACCGTAAAAGACTTGCAGATCCAGAAACATAAGCTGGAGGAGGAACTTTGCAGGCAGAACAAAAACGCAATGGAGGAGGCATCCAGGAGAAAGAAACTGGAAGAGGAAATAGAAGGCATGAGGAGGTCTCTGAGAGAGCAGTCGGTTAAAATAACCAATCTCACACAGCAGTTTGAGGAAGTGTCTATTGTAAAGAAGAGGAATGAAGATGACCTTAGACACCAAAGAGAAGTATTAGATGGTCACGTGAGAGAGAAGCAGAGATACATGGAGGAGATAAGGAAATACACAGCCGATATCGAGACTTTACGCCGTCAGTTGGTCCAAGAACAGGAGCAATTAAAACAGGCTCACCTACGATACGAGCACTTACAGAAAACCTCTGAGGAAAAAAGCAAAAACTTGAATGAGTGCAAAATAGAAATCGAAAGGCTTCAGTCTCTCACCGAGAACCTAACCAAGGAACACTTGTTACTGGAGGAAGAGCTGCGCAATGTTAGACTGGAGTACGATGACCTCAGAATGGTCAGAAGCGAAGTCGAGGAGAAAAATACTGCCATTGCTGAACTAAAGAATCAGCTTCAGACGAGCAGCAAGCAAACCCTGGAACTTCAGGGGTTGATAAATGATTTACAGAAAGAAAGGGAAAAATTGAGACAGGAAATTGAAAAATTCCAAAAGCAAGCTCTAGAGGTATTCACACATATTTTGATCCCAGCTTTACTGTCTCTCAGATACATAATTAATTGCAGTCTCCGGTTGAATCAACTTAATTCACACCTTGCTGTTTAAGTTCACTGTACTTGTGACTAATATCCCCTTTATGGCCCTTCCTCTTGTTTGTTTTTCCACCAAAATGGCAGGATTTGTCCCATTTCTTATCCTCTTTACCTTGGGAGCTGCGCTGGGGAGCCATAAGTGGTGGTCTTGTCTAGCTGAGCCTTGCCCCAGGAGAAACCCTGGGCCAGTCTCCACCCAACCATCCCAGGGGAAGATGAGAGTCTGTGGAGCCTATGCTTTGGCTGGGTGCTTTCCTAGGCTGTTTCAGCCAGGATGGGTTAAAGATCTTCCCTTGGAGGCTGACCCAAGTGCTGTCACAACCTAAACAAGCTAAAAACCCCCAGAACTGACAAGCTTGGCAACACCACTTAGCTGGGTAAGGTGTTGACTGCAGGCGAGGATTAAAGACCATATTGTCCACTGTACCCAAGGTAAAGCCAACGTCTCATCGACTGCTTGGGGGGTTTACATTCCCGAGTCTCTAAGGGCAATGGCAAAGTTTACCCTTGGCCCTTATTTCTTAAACTTGATGTGACAGCTTAAGGAGGTCAAATCATATTTTCATATATCATTCTTCTGCCTGGTTTCTTGTCCAAAGAGTTACTGCCTAAATAAGTACAAGTGAAGATGTTTCTTTGCTTTTACCTCTGCTTGCCCTTTATCTTTCTTTCCTGATTCCCATACTCAGCTGTTCTTTCCTTCATTCAGTTTTTCTTTATTTTAAAAATCCTAATATTGATTTTTTTGGGGGTAAAATATTAACATTTATGTTTATCTGCCACCTGCATGTGTGTGATAGATGCATTTATCACAAATACATAAACTTGTATTCCATTTAATATGGACTGCATGCAAAATGTGCACGTGGGTAGGTGTGTATGTGGGTACATCTGTAAAGACATTCACTGAATTTCAGTATAAGGCAATGCAGGGAAAATTGTTTGGAGTAATGTGTGAAACTAATAGGACAGAGAAAATGAAGTCATCTATATTTCCTTTTTATCCCTGTCTGACCAGCCCGTAGCTGAGACAAATTCCCCCAGGTTGGTAGGATTGTGCCAGGGTACATCTGCTGAGCATCAGACTCTTTAAGAGCCTTGAATGCTTGACATATGTGTGGATGTACTATGAGGATTACAAAGTTATAATGAGCTATCTAAATCAGCAGAAAATCAAGGCTATGAGTAAGAGGATGGAGTCTCCAGCAGTACTGGAGACACTGGTGGTGAAGGAACAAGGTACCCTCACTGGCTGATGTGTATCTGTGGTCTGGGTGAGGCACTGCTGCCACTGGAATGTTCTCCCGTGGCGGTGTGCTGCGAGTTAAATGACAGGCTGAAGAACATTGTAGGTGGAGAGCGTAACTCTAACCATCTTCTCTCTTTATTTCTTCTTTAAAATTGTAGGCATCCAATAGGATTCAAGAATCCAAAAATCAGTATAGTCACATTATGCAAGAAAGGGAAACCTTGCTGATAAAGATGAGTGCTTTGGAGCAAGACAAAGCCAGGCTGCAGAGGTTGGAAGAGGAGCTGAACCGATTGAAAGTTACCCTGGAATCAGAGTCTCGTTTGAAGCAGCGCCTGGAAAGTGAGAAGCAACAAATCCTGAATGACCTCAATCAGTGGAAGAGCCAGCACTCCCGGACAGAGGAATCCATACGGAAGATCCAGTGTGAGAGAGAGAAAAGCGAGAGAGAGAAGAACACCCTGAGAAGTGAGATCGAAAGGCTGCAGATGGAGATCAAGCGGATCGAGGAGAGATACCGGTGCAGACTGGAGGAGACCGCTGTTAAAAACCAGTCTGAGCTGGAGTCCGAGCGGCTCAGGCTGCAGAGAGAGATTGAGAAACTCAAGCAGCGCCCATATGGGTCCCACAGATCTACGCAGACCGAGGAAGACTTTTGTATCGATGCCTCCAAGTTGCTGTTCAGTGGGCTGCGGAAGAAGATTACAGCCATGCAGCTCTATGAGTGCCAGCTGATCGACAAGCTCACGCTGGATAAGCTGCTGAAGGGACAGAGGTCGGTGGAAGAAGTGGCGGCTGACATTGAACCCTACCTGAAAGGGGCAGGTGCTATCGCAGGGGTGTCTCTTTCGCCCCGGCAGAAATACTCTTTTGTCGAGGCCAAACGGAACCAGCTGCTTACAGCAGAAAATGCAGTCCTGCTCTTAGAAGCCCAGGCAGCAACAGGAGGTGTGATAGACCCCCACCGAAACGAGATGTTAACCGTGGACAGTGCTATTGCCAGAGATCTGATCGACTTTGATGACAGAGAACAAATCTATACAGCGGAAAAGGCTATTACGGGATTTAAAGATCCTTTCTCGGGCAAAACTGTGCCGGTATCTGAAGCCATCAAGAAAAACTTGGTTGACAGAGAAACTGGGATTCGTCTGCTTGAAGCCCAGTTGGCTGTAGGAGGGATTGTTGATCCCGTCAACAGTGTTTTCCTCCCCAAAGATATAGCTTTGTCTCGTGGCTTGATTGACAAAGACCTGTACAGGATCCTAAACAACTGCCAAGGGGCTACGAAGAACTTCATTGATCCCACCACCAAAAAGGCCGTCACGTACATGCAGCTGAAGGAGAAATGCAGGATTGAACCACACACTGGTCTGCTGCTCCTCCCAGTGCAGAAGAGGAGTATGTCGTTCCAAGGGATCAGGCAGCCCGTCTCGGCAGATGCGCTGCTCGAGGCTGGAATTATTAAGGAATCCACAAGGAACGACTTGGAAAGAGGTGCAATTACAGTGGAGGAAGTGAGTGAGAGAATTATTGATTTCCTGCAGGGCTCCAGCTGTATCGCAGGGATCTACAATGAGGCTACTAAAGAGAAACTTGGCATTTACCAGGCCATGAAAATAGGTTTGGTTAGGCCGGGCACGGCCCTTGAACTCCTCGAAGCTCAGGCGGCCACAGGGTTCATAGTGGATCCTGTCAGCAATGTGAGGCTGCCTGTTGAGGAAGCTTATAAAAGAGGCCTTGTTGGAATTGAATTTAAAGAGAAGCTCCTCTCTGCTGAAAGAGCTGTCACCGGGTACAAAGACCCAGAAACTGGAAACATCATTTCTCTGTTTCAAGCAATGAACAAGGAGCTCATAGAGAGAGGCCACGGCATTCGTTTGCTGGAGGCCCAGATTGCTACTGGAGGAATCATTGACCCCAAAGAGAGCTACCGCTTGCCGGTGGAGACGGCCTACAAGCGCGGCTACTTCAATGAGGAGCTCAACCAGATCCTCAGCGATCCAAGCGATGACACCAAGGGGTTCTTTGATCCCAACACAGAGGAGAACTTGACCTACTTGCAGCTGAAAGAAAGATGCATAAAGGACGAAGCCACGGGGCTCTGCCTTCTACCCCTGAGAGAGAAGAAGAAGGTGGTGCACACCTCGCAGAAGAACACCCTTCGGAAGCGCCGGGTTGTCATTGTAGATCCGGAAACAAACCGGGAGATGTCCGTGCAGGAGGCGTACAGCAAAGGCCTCATTGATTTTGACACCTATACAGAGCTAGCTGAACAGGAGTGCGAGTGGGAGGAGATAACTATTACAGGGTCAGACGGTAGCAGTCGAGTGGTCCTTGTCGACAGGAAAACCGGGAGCCAGTACGACATCCAAGATGCTATCGATAAAGGCCTGGTGGAGAGGAAGTTTTTTGACCAGTACCGCTCGGGCAGTTTAAGCCTGACACAGTTTGCAGACATGATCTCCTGCCGCAACGGCACCGATGAAGTCTTCCGGCACGAGTCGGTGACTCGGTCACCCACAGTGCTCAGCGTCAGGAGTAGTTCTTCAGTGATCAGGAGTGGCTCTTTCTCAGACACCCCGGATGAGTGCAGTCCTATAGCTGCCATATTTGACACAGAAAACTTGGAGAAAATCTCCATTTCGGAAGCCATACAGCGAGGCATCGTGGATAGCATCACCGGGCAGCGGTTGCTTGAAGCCCAGGCCTGCACTGGGGGCATAATTTGTCCCACCACAGGCCAGCGGCTTTCGCTTCAGGAAGCCACCAGTCAAGGCATCATTGACCAGGATATGGCCACACGTCTCAAGCCAGCCCAGAAAGCCTTCATAGGGTTCGAAGGCATAAAGGGTGGGCGCAAGAGGATGTCGGCAGCTGAAGCAGTGAAGGAAAAGTGGCTGCCTTACGAGGCTGGGCAGCGGTTCCTTGAATTCCAGTACCTTACTGGAGGTCTCGTGGACCCAGAAGTGCGTGGAAGAATAAGTACTGAAGAAGCCATTAGGAATGGATTGATTGATGGTCGCGCTGCCCAGAAACTGCAAGACACGAACAGCTACCCCAAAATCCTGACCTGCCCCAAGACCAAACTGAAAATATCCTACAAAGATGCAATGAATCGGTCCATGGTGGAAGACATCACCGGGCTCAAACTCTTGGAAGCAGCCTCTGTGTCATCTAAAGGCATCTCCAGTCCCTACAACGTCTCCTCAGCCCCTGGCTCTCGCTCCGGCTCTCGCTCGGGCTCGCGTTCCGGCTCCCGCAGCGGGTCTAGGAGGGGAAGTTTTGATGCCTCAGCCAGCTCTTCCTACTCTTACTCGTACTCAACCTTCAGCAGCGGGTCTATTGGGCGCTAATAACAAGCGGGGGAGCGTGTCTGCATTCTACTGCCCATTCTGTGTCCCCTCTCCTAAAGGAAAACCCGACAACAAAGCAACCCCAAGCAAAACCCTTTAATCTTTTCTCTCTGTGTTCATCTTCTCTTCCAAAAAAGCTGTAAAATGCCTGAATGCAAGTTCATGGAATATAGATGAGGGGATGCAAAAAGTCCTGTTTGTGAACAGTGAGTTCTGGTTCCCGTTTCCTTTTAGCATTTGGATTTTAATTGGTCTCTGTATATTTGAAATACTCTATCAAGTGCCTTCTCCTGTTAACTGTAACTGAAAACCCCTAAGCTGATAACAGGTCTGAAAGTCTTGCAGTAGTTAATTTTTTTTTCTATGTAGACCTTTTTCAATTTGCTGTTACAAAGAAAAAAATATTAACAATATGGGCAGAAAATGCCTTTAATATTGGTTTAAAATCTAGACTACAACGGTGAAAAGCTCTGTCTTCCAGATGCTCTACTCCCCTATATTTGGGTAGCTGTTTTCTTCAGTGTAACTTGGTGGATATAAAGGGCTAATATTAAGCTGGGCTTTTGTGTTACTGTCACCCACGTATATTTTCTACTATTTTGCTTGATTTCCATGTAACGAAAAAAAAAAAGACCAACAACCAAATAACAATCTAACTGCACTGTGAGCTATTCTGGGCAATAAACTTTGGAAGTTTTAAAGTAGTGGTGGTTGCTTATTAACTTCAGCTATGGATGTTCTTGGGGGTAGAGAGGAGAGAGAGAAATATTTAAAAACTACCCCCTCCTGGCTTTGTCATAAAAAGCGTACACACGTAGTATTTTTCATCCTGCATTGCTGAAAAGCTGCCTGCTGGAAAAGGACCTGGGGCTGGGGGTTGAAGAGGAGCCAGTGTGTGCCCAAGTGCCTCAGAAAGATCCCAGCATTGCCCAGAGAAGGGCAATGGAGCTGGGGAAGGGGCTGGAGCACAAGGGGGGGGAGGAGCAGCTGAGGGACCTGGGCTTGTGGAGCCTGGAGAGCAGGAGGCTCAGGGGAGCCCTTCTGGCTCTGCCAGCTCCTGACAGGAGGCTGGAGCCAGGGGAGGCTGGGCTCTGCTCCTAAGGAACAAGTGACAAGAGGAAATGACTTCAAGATGCCCCAGGAGAGGTTTAGTTTGGACGAAAGGAAAAATGTCTTGCCCAGAAGGATTTTCAAGGTCTGTCCCAAGTTGCCCAGGGCAGGGGTGGAGTCCCCATGATCGTTGGGGGGGGGGGGGGGGCCAGCGGGCGGGGGGGGGGGC
>VWZY01001797.1:94342-106758 GCA_013399075.1 Chloroceryle aenea
AGGTCTCTTCCAACCCAAATGATTCTATGAAGCTGTGGAGTTTTCTAGGAGAGAGGATGCACTTCCTCACCTACTTTCTAAGGAGTTCTCTACCACCCACTTGTACCAGTCCTTTTAATTCCTGGTTATTTAAATCGGCCATTCTTCTGTCAGATAGGTGCACCCAGCTCCCCCTTTGCACAGGCTGAGAAATCCTGTGCTCTTCCCAGCAGAAAAGTCACAGGACTGGGCTTATGTTTCAGCACAAGACATTCCTGGTGTGCCCATTAGGCTGTTTAAAGCTCTATCTTTACATGTTACCTTTCTTACTGCTTCATCAACCTCTTGTCCTACCATAGTGGAAAAATATCTTTGGTGTGAGGGGGTGGGAGCCTGTGCCAGGCTGCCCAGAGAGGCTGTGGAGTCTCCTGCTCTGGAGAGATTCCCAACCCCCCTGGACCCTGCACTGCTGGGCCCCCTGCTCTGGGTGCCCCTGCTGGGTGGAGCAGGGGGGTGGCCCCAGAGGGCCCTTCCAGCCCCCACCGTGCTGGGATTCAGTGGTAACAGCCTAAATACGAGATCATCTCACAGAAGTGATGATGACCTTGCTTTCTTGCACACACTGCAGCTGCAGATGCTTTGGACTTAAAAGGCCAGAGTTGTTTGGTGCAGGAAACCCAGGTGCCAGAGTAGGCAGCAGGTGGGGCAGGAGACTGATAACAGGAGGTGCTAAAGAGCTAAGTGGGGAATTTTCCTTCTCCATAAAAGGTGCTGGGAAGGCACTTAAGGGAGAACCTTCAGAGCTGAAGTGTGGTGGGAGCTGCGTGGAGGTTGGCCAACAGAGAGAGCCATGTGTGGCAGGTGAGTGCATCCAGAGGGGCAGGGTTTTGGGGAGCCCTGGAGAGGTTTTTTTGCAGCAGCACCTGATGTTTGCGAGGTGGGAGAGCCGTGGGTTGTTACGGTGTGATGTGGTGGGACTGCTGCTGGGGAGCTGGGGCAGGATCTTGGCAGGTTCTCTAGCTCTCGTGCCACAGGTGATGTGAACTCTGCTTGTGCCTTTTAAAAGAGAGACTGGTGGCTTTGGATGATCTCTGCTGCTGAGATGGTGGCTCCTCAGCACTGAAATTTGGAATAAATGTGTTGGTCCAGCCTGTGGCTGTGAGAACCTCCCTGTCCCGGAGGAGGTGTGGGCTGGGTGTACCCATGAGCAGCCTTGCAGTTGCAGTCAGTCCTCTCTTTGCTGTCCCCTGTGTCCTCCCCGTGCCTTGGGGCAGGTGATACCCAAGACAAGGGATGTCAGACTACACTACATGAGTCAAATGAAGGAACAGTTGCCAAGTCATACTTCAGGACAAAGATTATAGATGGGTGATGGGCTGGGAGGTCTCCAGCAGTGCCTCCAGTGGATCCCTGTGATGCTCTAACCCACTGTACCTCACACTGACTGGGGTGTGGTGGGGTTGAGGCTTCAGGCCAGAAATATTTAAGGGTGTTTTGTGAACAGGCTGCAGGTTACTAATACTTTACTGCTTTTGATGTCTGTAAATCCTTTTCCCAGCCTGGTGCGAGTCACTGTGGGTAAAAGCTGCTGTGCCTGTGAAGGGTTAAGGAAGGATATTCAGACTAGAAAGAGCCTCTCTTCTCCAAAATTCAAATTGGCAGTGGCCCTAGAGCTGAAATTTGCCCTCGGATTCAAATACGGGTGCCAGTCAGAGTCACCCCACCCCTTTGTAATCTTAGGGAAATTAAGAGGAATTAGAAGTACTTTGATTTGCAGCTCTAAAGAGAGATGTTTTGCCTCATGGAGATCTCGGATGCAGTTCTGGCCCTATAAAAAGAACAGGGAGCCGACGGCCGATTCCGGTGGGACCAGTTTATTCACCGTAGTCCTTTAATAGTTTCAAACAAACTCCATCTTTTAAGCAAATGAGCAATGCATGTCTGCAAACCCCCTCGTGCTCCAGGTGCTGTTAGAGGCTTGCTCTGCTTTCATGGGGAAATGCCTGCCCTCCTTACCAGGTGGACTGGCATGACCTGGCTTTAAAAAGCTCCCAGGCTTTAAAAGTCACCCCTGAAATTCCCCTGAATCTCTCTAATTCTCATTGCTCTAAATAATCTGGTGCCAGCCAGATGTTTTGTCTCTGCACTGTTAATCCCTGTCTTCTGCAAAATCAGTTCTTCTATGGGTTTTGGGGTTTTCCTTTCTGCTGTTCTGTTAAGTTGTGACTGTCTCTCTGGCAGGTTTATTAACTGTAGTGTTATTTTTGCCTCTTATTAGATGGTCACTTTAATATCTTCTGATGTGTAAGAAGGGTGGCCTTGTTTACTTCTTAAAAGGCTGGAAGGGGAGAAAGGAGTTGTCACCGACTCAATGTGCCACTTCCAGGTTTAGTAGGGAATTCAGGTGCTCTGGAGCCTGAAGATGTGTTTAACATGATGGCTGTGGTGAAGTGCTTTGTTGCCTTTGAGCGTGTATGAATATGGATCTAGGGAGTGATGAGAGCAGGCAGCTTTCATGAGTCTCTGGTTCTCTGAAGTCACTTTCTTTGGAAGTGGAACGAAACTTCTCTAGAACACTTTATTTCACAGTGGCTTAAGGTTCTGAAGTGGCAGCAACTTATTCAACCTTCCCGTTACCTTGATGTGTTTGAAACTCAGGGGTTTTGTTCCCATTTTTAGCAGCAGCTTTTTGTCTCCCATTTTTTGGTTTGGGCTGAAAATATTCTTGACCCTGTAGCTGTTTGGTTCTGTGTTACTTACCCTTTTAGTTTAGAAGTCCTAGAAGCCAACAGCTTTGTAGATGCTGCTTGATTTGTACCATCTCCTGCTAAGGTGGATAAAAGGAACATATTGTAAAATCACTGTAATATGTTGTAATAAGAGGCCCATAAATGTGTATGTATAAAATATATAAGGATATATATGAGTGTGTGTGTACATATATATGCTTTTGTAATACATGAGGAGCAACTGCTTACCCAAGCAGGCCACCCAAGTGAGCAGCACACAGTCATCTGCAGCATCTCTCAGATCTGTGTCCCCACAAGAACCTTTTAAGGTGCAGTTTTGCCTTGCAGATTGTCACTCTGTCTGAGCAGTCTCCCTTGGGACACGAAAATATTTCCATTTCATTTCCATTTCATTTCTGTAATGGGGTGTTTGGTGGAAGGTTATTCAAACCAGGCTGTTCAGCTCAGCACTTTGCATTGATGTGGGAACTGCTGAAATGAAAGTTAAAGGGGCTGAGCTCGGGTGAGCAGAAGGGGGTCTGGTGCAGCAGCTCTGGTGGGAAGTGCAGATCAGTTAGTTTTTGTTCATTTCTTACTTGCCCAGAGAGTGGAAAGTTAAACAGAGAATGAAAATACTGGGCTAGGGGCACTGGAATCACCTCTTAGAGGAGATCAGAGCAATGCTGTGGCAAATCCAACCTGACAAATTCAAGTGAGACTGGAAAGGACATCTATGTTTCCAACTGCCTTGCTGTGAAAAGGAAGGAGCCAGAACCACGGGTCCCAGTGGCACTGGTTCCTGAACAGCCCCACTCTCCAGATTGATCATGCAGCCTGCATATACCCCCGTGGGAATCTCGTGAGGGGTCGCATGCTGACAGTTCAGCAGCTCCATTCTCTACCTGTTACACCATTGCCGAGTGTCTAGAGAGCCAAGACTGACTGGTTTCCACTGGAGTGGAAGGGTAAGAGTCTGTCCCTCATAGCTGACAGTGCAGGCAAGTCCACCTTTAATTATAAGTGATACCAGGACAGTAGGATCGAGTGCATTTGCATCTTTTATTCTCTCCTTTTTTTTTCTAGCCTAAAGTCAGATGAACAAACACATTTACTCATCTTTTCACATGCAAAACGCAGGATACTTTTGTCCTCTTCACTGACATAAAGTGTGTAATTTTCCATCACGCTGTTCTGCAAATAACATAAACATCAGCTTAATAAACAAAGAAACAGGACTGGCTTGCCATGTGCTGTGGGAAGAGCTGCTCTGCAGAAGGCAAGATCAGTCCAAGATTACATAGCCTAAGTATGCTTCAGGAATAGGTTTTTTTTAGTAAGACTCTTTCACCAGGATGAATTAGTTTAAAAGACACCCTGTCTTCAACACTTAATTTTGAGAATATTTGGAGGCTGGGATGTGAACAGGCTTATAATTAGTAAAAAAATGTTTAAAAGGGGAAAGTGAGGTTTTCCTGCACCTTTGTACTTGAGTCATGTCACTTCCCAATTACTGGCCTCTGAAGGCCCTGCTCCAAAGTCTGTCCCCATCTCTCTGCCAGGCCCCTTCAAGTCCTGCAAGGCCCCCAGAAGGTCTCCCCAGCTGGAGCCTTCTCCTCTGCAGGCTGAACCCCCCCAGCTCTCCCAGCCTGGCTCCCAGCAGAGGGGTTCCAGCCCTCCCAGCATTGCTGGGGCTCCTCTGGCCCTGCTCCCCCATTTCCCTGTCTCTGCTGTGCTGAGGACTCCAGAGCTGCCCCAGCACTGCAGGGGGGTCTCCCCAGAGCAGAGCCCTGGGAGCAGAGGGGCAGGATCCCCCCCTCCCCTGCTGCCCACGCTGCTGGGGCTGCAGCCCAGGGTGCCAGTGGCTGCTGGGCTGTGAGCACATGAGGCCGGATCCTGTCCAGCTTTTCCCCCCCTAGCACCCCCAAGTCCTTCTCCGCAGGCTGCTCTCAACACCTTCATCCCCAGCCTGTCCTGCTGCTGGGACTGCCCCAGTCCAGGTGCAGGTCCTTGCACTTGGCCTTGTTGAGCCTCAGGAGGTTCACATGGGCCACTTCTCCAGCCTGTCCAGGTAAAGGGACATGGCAATACCTTTAGTCATGTGTGAGATGAATGAAGGGGGCTGTGCAGAGGAGGAAGAGGAGAATGGCTGAAACACGTAAGCTACGTGCTTCAGAGATTCACATCCTTGAAGAAACTGTTGATTTACAACTCGAACTGAAATAGCCTGTTCCCTAGCAGCTGGAAACCGGTTTCACTGAATTTGCCTTTTGTTTCTCACTCTGATTAGTCAGATGGTGAGTCACAGCTCTTCACTTTAAGACAATTTTCTTCTACAATGAAACAATTTCGCTTACCACAGCACTTTCAGCAGGACATACTAGTCTTACACCTTATGCACTATGGTTTTTTAAAAGCAATTTGTTCAAATTCTGTTTGAATAAGCAGAAATTTTCAGTGCCTGGAGTACTGATCACACTGTGGTGAGTAGAATCTGAGAGTTTTTTTTCAGCCTGGAAAGCATTTTTAGAACTTGGCCCCTTAGTCCAGTGTTGAAGTGATGTGTGAGTTCTCTTTAGAAAAACAAAACAGAAAACCCTGACAAAAACAAGTAAACACCAGAGTTTCACTCTTCTGAGGACAAAAATAGAAATTGATTCTTTGTGTCATCTTTAACATCTTAATTCCCTTTATAGGAACCACATGACAGAGGAAAACTCTATTAAATACTGCAATTTGCACAATAACTGGCTTGACTGCAAAGATAATGATGGAAGTTAAAAATGGAGAGGGTGAGCGGATGGGATGATTTTTCAGGCAGTGTTCTGAGTTGTTTGACTTCCACAGAGGATACTCTAAAATAAATCCAGTGTCAGAGTTTATAGAAATTGACGGCAGAAGTTCTGAACACTTTAAAGAATCCCTATGCTGATAGAGATCATGCACACATGTCTTTAGACTTTTAAAAAGTAATGCTTTAAAAGCCACAATGACCAAGTGTGCCCAGGTGGCCAAGGCCACCAGCATCCTGGCTTGGATCTGAACTAGTGTGGCCAGCAGGACTGGGGCAGAGATCATCCTTCTCTACTTGGCCCTGGGGAGGTTGCCCCTGGAATCCTGGGGTCAGTTTTGGGCCCCTCACTCCCAGAAGGACCCTGAGGGGCTGGAGTGTGGCCAGAGAAGGGCAACGGAGCTGGGGAAGGGGCTGGAGCACAAGGGGGGTGAGGAGCAGCTGAGGGCCCTGGGCTTGTGGAGCCTGGAGAGCAGGAGGCTCAGGGGAGCCCTTCTGGCTCTGGCAGCTCCTGACAGGAGGCTGGAACCAGGGGGGTCGGGCTCTGCTCCCAAGGGACAGGATGAGAGGAACCAGCCTCAAATCTGCAAAAAGTCCTGCTGCAGCAATTGCCAGCTAAGCAGCTAAAAGGAATATTTTTAACCTCTCTGTTCCTTTCCTCTCTAAGATCTCTTGTTGTCTCCTTCACCCTCTCTTTACAGGGTATTATGGAAACAACTGACTTGTGAAGCCTTCAGCTATTCACATAATGAATGCTTTAGAAAAGCTGATGAGCAAATATTTAGAAGAGTTTAAATAATCTGCAGCAAATAAGGATCATATAGTCAATGACAGCAAACAAAATATATATTGATAACAAAACAAGACAACAATCAATTATATTCCAAACAGAACAAGATTGGCATGGAAAGAAACACCACCAACCTATTATAATGAAATTAAAGAGTAGCAGTGTTCATAACCTCCAAGCTCCATGAGTAACCTCAGTTCTGGTATTTCTTGATTCTGACATGCTCAGCTTTGCATCTTAAAGAGGATCTTTTAGTATTTTTCACGATGTAAATACAGAAAACCTGATTTTCCTCCTTTGTGCAAAGAAATGACCCTGGAAAGCACTTGAAATGCTGCCTTGTTAACAGCAGTTCCAGATCCTTACAGCCTGAGCAGATATTTTCATGAGGTGAGAAGGGATAAAAGAGGAAAGAAGTACACAAAACCTACTCAAAATGCGTGAGGTTTTCTAGTCTCGTGCCTGGGAAATCAGGTCTCTTGGGTATCTTCCAAACTAGGAAGGAGTCTGCTGCTCCCACTGTGCCATGTAACTCGCCTGTGCTGACTTTTCTCTCCCTGCAGATGCTCTAAGGGTTGTTGGCTGTCACACTAAACATGACCATGGTGTTATGCTGATGGTCCTGCATTTTGGGGAGGCTGTTGCTATGGGGGAAGGCAGAAGAAATTTGGTCTCTGGTAAAAAGGAGGTTTTGCTTTGCCCACCTTTTGAATATGTGTATTGTTCAGAGTGGTCAGTGTACATTCCAGCATTTATTATTTCTCCTTATAGTAAAACCTATATATCTTTGGTGTGAGGGTGTGGGAGCCTGTGCCAGGCTGCCCAGAGAGGCTGTGGAGTCTCCTGCTCTGGAGAGATTCCCACCCCCCCTGGACCCTGCGCTGCTGGGCCCCCTGCTCTGGGTGCCCCTGCTGGGTGGAGCAGGGGGGTGGCCCCAGAGCATCCCCAGAGGGCCCTTCCAGCCCCACCATGCTGGGATTCTGTGCTCACAGTGCGCTATGATTCATCCCCAGGTCCTCAGCAAGCAGGACAGAGTGTGCCAACCCGTGTTTTCCAAGTGCCATCTAGTGGCTCCATAATTTTTGTGTTGGAAAGTGAAATCCATCTCGAAATTCAGGGTCAGACCTAACAAATCCATGCTGCCTTCAGAGTCAAGGTGGTCAGCAGTGAGACCTCAGCAGCCATTCGCAGCCTGCCATAAGCAGTGCAAATGCTGGAGCCTGGTTAGATGTGACTGGGGTGGAGAAGCCCCCACAAGTGTCCCCAGGAGTCGGGGTGTGGATCTCGCTGCTGTGCCTGGCTGTGAAAACGGAAGTGTGTGCAGAGATCTACAAATAAAGAGCACAGAGAAATAATTGACTTTTAGTTTTCTGTTGGCAAGCCCTCTTTTTCTTTTTCCAGCAAGACAACAGCCCCATAACCCCCAAGTTAAGCTGTTCATTAATAAAGATGTTTTCCTGAATTGCTGCTCTTAAATATGTTAAAATTTGGCTGCAGACCTCTGTGAAAATCACCCAAGTGCTTTATTTTCTTGGAAACATAGGGGCAAACCAACTGGGTCAAACTGGATGGGGCAGGTTTTTAGTGAATGAGTGGCAGTTCTGTTCAGATGCAGCACGTGGCTTTGACTAGAGAACTGGAGAAAGGAGATCAAGCTTTGTTCTCAACCAGATTTTATTGATGCAAACCCAAAAGCTTTGTAGCTCAGCATAATAACTTCAAAAGGAATTCACTGTTTCCCTGAGAGCTGCTGAATTCTATACGGGGTCTTGGTAGCTTTATTACTGTAGAGCTTGGAGTTTGGCATGAGCTCCTCGTGGAAATCATCACTTTGACTACTGATCCTTCTCTGCAGCTGACAAAGGCGTTGTAAGCCAACATAAATCAATGCACTTCATCTCTTTACAGTTTCCAAAGACCACAAATCATGCTTGGAAGTTTATCATTTTAATTCACTTGCCACTAACTTGAGCCTCAAATTTTCTTCTGGGTTGTTGTCTCGTGGCTGGAGGAACTGGACCATTGACTCCTGGTTCCATTTACCCGCGTCCATCAGCACGAGCGAAGCTCTGTGGAAAGATCCAAAGTCTGCGAGGAGCAGTTAGACAAACAGACATCTTATACTCCTTCCTAACTTCTAGCAATGCTAATTGTCTGGAAATTGGGCTGATGTTAGAGTTTTATTCACCATCCAGGGGAGTTCTTCTGCAGTTCTGCTTTCTTGTTTCACTGATAGTTGAACAGGCAATGAAATACCCAGTTCACAGAAATCCCTTCCTTAGCTCCAGTTGTGCACTTAAATCTTGCCACTTCCATGTGGTTCACACAAATGTTTAGTTAAGCATCTGTTGATTTTATTTATTTTTTTGTTTCCTGGCTGTACATCCCTTTCTGAACTGGGGTCAGAGTACTAACGACTGCACTCTGCATAAACAGAGATGTTCATGTTGTTGCTATATCTGCTTTTAATAATTCAGGAGACACTCAGGCACCGTGGTGTTGAGGCCTAGACATACTTCTTAATCTTCTAAGACCCAAATAAATGATATAACATCTGAGAAAAATCCAAAAAGAAAGGAAAAGAACCCACAAAGAACCATCAGCACAGGAATCTTCAAGTCCCATGGAAATAATTCTGATTTAGTTCAAGATTATACATTCCTGATCTTTACAGTTGAAATTAGTTACATCTGGAACATTACATCTGGACTTCTTGGGTTTGATGGATATTTTGGTATTAAACCCAGTGATGTCCCTTGAAATGAGGAATATGGGAGTGATAAGGACCCATCAGGCTAAAGAGAGAGGCTGTTTTTGTCCTGATGCTACTGATGCATAAAACCATGTGAAAACACTGCTGTGTCCCTGCCTCTCCCACTCAAATATTCATTCTCTAATCAAAAGCATTATCAAATGAATGAAACTTCCCAGAAAACATCTTCAAAAGGCAAAATTATTTTGGGGTTTGTTTGTTTTATTTTCCCAGAAAGTTTGCAAGAAAACCAACCCAAACCCCAACACACCAAACCCTTCACCTCACCACAGAACGTTCGCAAAGGCAAACTTCAGATGCTTCCTCGAGTTCCAGTCATGTGACCCTTAATTTAAAATGTGTTTCTTTTTAAAACGTGGATTATAAACATGCTTGGGGGGAGCTCAACGGAGTCATTTAGGAAACAGAAACTCGAGACATGTGGTTGAAATATGGCAGGGAGAAAAATAGAACGCATCGCGTTAATGACATCGAGAGTAATTGCAAATGCAAGTTTCTAATTATTGTCTCTTCATATGGGATCCTGGAGATCCAGGGGACAAAGGCAACGAGGTACATGGCCAGCAAGCTAATTGGCCTTGCAGTCTGTCACTCATTGTCTGTACTGAACTCGAAGTTTGTAAAACAAACCCTGCTGAGAGAAAACACTTGCGCGACTGACCGTCCAATAGTTTGTGTTCGGATCTTCAGGATGAGCAAGGGAATGGTGCTTTTCCTGTAAACATCTGCTGCCTCCAGGTGATCACTGGTGAACCAGGAGAGTTTGTTGTACTGGTTGGGTGTATTTCACAAAGAGGAACAACAAAAAAAGTGTAGCTGGTACAAAATCTCACGTTGAGATAGGGCAGTCTGAGGCTCTTTTACTTGTTGCGTTACTTGCCAGCCTCAGCGGAGGGAGGGCTGGAGGGATGGCAGGGCAGGACACCAGCCTGGGATCTACTTGCTGAAGAACTCGTGATCTTTAGGGGTCTGACTCTCCAGAAACCCAATCATAATCTGCTGTCAGGAGCCTACTGCTCACTGCCAGTGTACCCCACACTGAGAAGTGAGAGAAGGAAATGGTGCACTACAAAATAGTTTCTTTTTTTGGTTTTGCAGGATTCATAGAGGTCAGTACTAGAGGAAGAAAAGTTCCAGATCCAGCTGATATTTAATACTTTTTTTAGCCAAAATGAGGCCCAGGCATTGACCCTTCCTTTTCTTTTTGTGCTTTCTGTCTGTGCATGCTGAGCCTTGACTGGAGCTTGGAGGACTTTTCACTTAGCTGTGCCCCATCCATCGCACTGTCCTTTGAAAAACAGGAACATTCATGATCCTGGACAAAAAGTCTAAGCTTTTGACCCTCTTCCTCTGTTAGCAGAGGGATGCTTGCAGGGCTTCTACGTAAAAAAAATTGCCCACAGCCTCTTCCAACACCACACTACTGTCCACATCTTTCTTAAATCACTTCCCAAAGGTCCAGGTATCGGTCCAAGTTAGATACGCAGCTGGCTCTTTGCTCTGAGAGCTCTGCTCTGGTTCAGGGCCAAGCCCCTTGCAAATGAATTGTTGGGGTTTTTCTCGAGGCAGTAAAGAGAGGCTACTGTAGCCACCTCTGTTACTCATCAGCTCATTTACTGGAAACCTGGAGACATGTGCAACTGGCCCAATGTTCTTTCTGGAGAGACACAACATTCCCTAACAGAAAATAATTACAAAGGCATGACAAATTGCCAGATGATGTATCCAGATTGATAGCAGCGTGAAGAACAGTCTTTTTATCTTGTAGAAGGCTACACGTGCAGCCAAACAGTTATTGAAGGCAGTAGGTATATTTGGGAATGGCACCAATTATTTAGTCATCCTGAAGATCAGAACTCTGGATGAAGTTTGGGCTGGTGAGATGAAGACTGTCTTCCCTTCTCCTCTTGTTTTGCTTACAGGAGGCAACAAATAGTCAATAAAAACATTGTTAGGTGAAGGTAAATTTAATGAACTGGATCTAATGAGCTCTAAGGGAATCCTTCTAAAGCTCTGGCAGGAGGGGAGCAAGCAGACAGACTGCAACAAGTATTCGGTGCCTTAAGGACTGGAAATGTGTTGGGGTTAAGAATAATTAGTGTTTTGATGGCAGATTTGGGGATGGTACCTGGAAGTGATATTTCAATCCTAGCCCAGACTGGCTGCGGAGTGCTTATGGATTGCAGACTTTAGAAGGAAGAGCATTGACTGGAAAAGCAAACAGGAAACCGCATCCTCAAAATGATAGCTGAGCATATGGGAGTTTTCACGTGCACGATGTGGAGCGAGGAGCGCGCACGCGTGTCATGAAGAGGCAGCTCTGTAGCTGGTTCTGCATCACAACAGGCTCCAAAGCACTGCTCTAGTCTAAACTGCAGCAAAGAGCCCGTATCTCAAGTCAGAGCTGTGTTATGAGAGCTGGGGAGCCGCTCTAGTGCTGTACGGAGACATGTGTTCTGACCTAGGATGTGTATTGTTTGGATGTGCTTCTTGCAGCTGCTAAGAGGCTCTGGAGAAAAGCAGGCAGGGATATTCACAGATGGCCCAGAGAAGGCCAGCTCTGAGCAAAGGCTGGAGACTTCATGAAGGAAAATGCTCAAAATGCTAACTCTGAAAACTTTTGCTGCTTCTCCAGTTAAGAGCAAAGTTGGCTTGGCTGAGACTAGTAGCATTCAAACGTAAAGTGGGTGTTTTTGGAGTAGAAAAAGGCTCTCAGCAGGCTCTCTTTTGAGGAGATGAATTTGGAAAATTCAAGCTAGGAGCATCTGTAGAAGGCATCAAAGTTTCCCTTGCAGAGATAAGCTGTTATGTGATGTCTGCAGCTGCGGATAGACTCACGCTGGGATGTCTGAGTCGTAGGTTATCTGCCCAATTTATTACACAGGGGTGATAAAAGCACTAGAGCCTGAACAGCAGGATCCTGTGCAGCTTGCTCAGCCTCCTGATCACCCAAACAGCTGGTTCAGATGGCACACTGCTGGTGTGAAGGGACGTAGGAAACAGCAGCCTTGAGTTTAGCACGAGGTGGCTGGAGATGTTCCCACAGGGCTGTGTGTTTACCCTGACTGGAGCCAGTAGCCCTGGGCTAGTGGACCCAGCAGTTACAGCCACTGCCAGGGGATGCACTGGGCTGTCTGCTACATTTCATAGATGGTTTAAAAAAGAAAAACCCCAAACAGCTTCTCTTGGGGATCGTTACCAGCACTGTGTGTGCGTGAGCATGAGCCTTCTGTGCCACTCGAGCAGTTAGGGAGATGCTGTTACCCAAAGCTGTCCCTCCACTGCCTTCCATATCTCATAAGATGTGCAAAAAGATCAGCTGGGGAGAGATTAAATATATATATAAAATTATATATA